>CAUYLG010015006.1:0-43249 GCA_963573385.1 Cacajao melanocephalus | reverse complement strand
GGGGAGTTGGGGAGAGATAGCATGGGGAGAAATGCCAGATATAGGTGATGGGGAGGAAGGCAGCAAATCACACTGCCATGTGTGTACCTATGCAACAATCTTTCATGTTCTTCACATGTACCCCAAAACCTAAAATGCAATTAAAAAAATTATATTCCCTGGAAGCTATAATAATTCCTTTTATTGATATATAATAGTTACATATATTTTGGAGGTGTACATGATGTTTCTATATTTGTATATATTTATATGCAGATTATATTTATAGTCACATTATAATGTGTAATGATCAAATGAGGGTAACTGGAATATCCATTGCCTCAAATGTTCATCATTTCTTTGTGTTGGGAACATAAATATTAGTTAATTATTAGGCATACAAATAAAATGTGGCCTCCAGTACATATAAAATGAAATTAACAGAATTACATGGACAAATTAATCTATCCACATTTCTCTCATATTTGCTATATACTGCAGGAAAAATATTTCAATAATATAATCAATGGTAATGATATACTAAAAAAATAGAATGTTTATGCAACTATTAGTGAACAGATACTTTTCTCAAGAACATAGAGAGTATTTCTTCAAATTAACTATGTACCAAGGCATAAACTGACAAAAATTTCAAAGAATTGGTATCATACTAATGTTCATTATTGGTTTCTAAACTAATTACAATATGGTTATTTGGAGCGTTGTACCTCCAAATAACCATATTGTAATTAGATTAGAAATCAATAACAAACATTATAACAAAAAGAAAATATATATATATAAAATATGTATATATTATATACATAATATATATAAAATAGATATAAATAAATATATATATATATATATATATTATATATATTTAGAAAGAAAAGAAACTTCTAAATAACCAGACAGGAAAAGAAGAATTTTATCAGAAACTAGAGAATATAGTTTGGAGAGAAGCGGAAGACGTGTTAGTCAGAAATTCATAGTGTCATTGGCTTATAGTTGAGAAGAAAGAAAAGCTGAAAGTCAATGAATTTAATGTTCTGTTTAAGAAGCTGAAGAAAAGATTCACAGAATAAAGAAACTTAAAAATGACAATAATGAAGAAGCATTTAAAATAATGAAATAAGAAATAAAGATATAATAAAGAGCATCAAGAAGGACAAAACTATGTTCTTTGAAGCTAACAAAACAGACAATAACTGATAAAAAGAACAAATAAAAATAAAATAAATATCAAAGTGGAATATAGCCACAGACAAGCAGAGATTTTAAAAACAATACCAGAGAATATACCAGTTTAATGGACTGGATCTCTTTAGGTATAAGCAGAAGTGAACTTCCCATTTTCTTACCCTTCTTGTTCAATGATATAGTAAAAAGTATTTTGTTTTCCATTGGAAGAAATCTCTAGCAAAGTTCATAATTTTTCTAGTGTCTTAAATAATGAAAAGTCTTTCATTTTGAGTAGTAAAAATCCATTCTTGGTTAATATCAATACTCTGAACTGGTAAAAGATTCCCTACCTCTCAATTAAGCCTGGTTCAGTCTTTAGTAAGTGGTAATGATAGGAAGGACGGTTGGATTCCTCTCTTTTCCTTCTCCACCTTTTCTCAACTGATTAGCTGCAGTTTTACTTCTTCAGAGAAGACATTAAGGATAAAGGGGACTAAGGGAAAAGGACAAATGCTTATATGGCTAATAGTTTGCCTCTTGGTGTGGAAGACGCACCTTTTTATTTTCAATAATTTCAACTTTTATTTTAGATTTGAGGGTTACATGGGGAGGTTTGTTATGTGAATATCTTGTGTGATGCTGAGGTTTGGAGCATGGTTGATTTTGTCTTTCAAGTAGTAAGCATCATATCCAATAGTTTTTCAACCTTTGGCCCCCTCCCTACCCTACCAAGCACTTCCCAATATCTATTGTTGCCATCTTTATGTCCATAAATACCCAATGTTTAGTTCCTGCTTATAAGTGAGAACATACAGTTTTTCTATTTTTACATTAATTTCCTTAGGACAATGACATCCAGCTATACCCATGTTGCTGCAAAGGGTATGATTTTTGTTCTTTTTTATGGCTGCATAGTGTTCCATAGTGTACATGTACTACATTTTCTTTTTCCTATCCACCATTAAGAGATATCTGGGTTGATTCCATTTCTTTACTGTCATGAATAGTGCTGTGATAAACATACAAGTACAGTTATCTTTTGGATAGAATAATTTATTTTCTTTTGAATATATACCTTGTAGTAAGATTGCTGAGCCAAAGTGGTAGTTCTATTTTGAGTTCTTTGAAACATTGCCAAACTGCTTTCCACAGTGGCTGAACTAATTTGCATTTACACCAACAGTGCGTAAGTATTCCCTTTTCTCCACAGCTTCACCAGCATCTATTGTTTTGGGGCTTTTTCATAATTGCCATTCTGACTGATGTGAGATGGTCTCTTACTGTGATTTTGATTTTCATTTCTCTGATGATTAGTAATGTTGAGCTTTTTTTCATATTTGCTGGCTGCTTTAAAGTCTTACTTTGAGAAATGTCTGTTCATGCCTTTTGCTCACTTTTTAATGGGTTTATTTGCTTGACTTTTCTCTAACTCATTTTAGGAAGCCAGCATGACCTTCATACCAAAACTTGGCAAAGATATAGCAAAAATAAATAAATAAATAAGCAAGCTATAGGCCAGTAACCCTGATGAATGCAAAATCCTCAACAAAATACTATCAAACCAAATATAGCAACACATCAAAAACTTCATTCAACACAAACAAGTAGGCTTTATTCCTGGAATGAAAGGTTGGTTCAACATATGCAAATTCATAATTGACTCCTTACATAACCAGAATTAAAAACAAAAATTATATCATCATCTCAATAGACATGGAAAAAGCTTTTGATACAATTCAACATCTCTTCATGATAAAAACCCTCAACAAACTAGGCATTGAAGGAACATACCTCAAAACAAGAAGAGCCATCTGTGATAATTCCACAACCAATGTTACACTGAATAGGCAAAAATTGAAAGCATTCCTTGTTGAGTACTTGAACACAAGAATTCTGAGTCGCACCACTCCTATTCAACGTAGTACTGGAAGTGCTAGCTAGAACAAATAGGCAATAGAGAGAGACATAAAAAGCATGCAAATAGGAAAAGAAAAAGTGAAACTATCTCTCTTTGCCAATATAATTCTATACCTAAAAACCTCTAAAGAGTACACCAAATGGTTCCTCGAACTGATAAGTGACTTCAGTAATGTCTCAGGATACAAAATCAATGTACAAAATCAGTAAAAATTCTGTATGCCAACAACATTATTTTGAGAGCCAAATTAAGAACACAAGACCGTTAACAATAGGCACACAAATAATAAAATACCTGGGAATACATCTAGCCAAGGAGCTGAAAGATTTCTACAAAGAGAACTATAAAACACTGTTGAAAGAAATCGTAGATGACACAAATGTAAAAACATTCCATGCTCATGGATTAGAAGAATTAATATCATTAAAGTGGCCATCATGCTCCAAGTAATCTGCAGATTTAACACTATTCCTATTAAACTATGCATGCCATTTTTCACAGAATTAGAAAACAACTATTCTAAATTTCCCATGGAACTAAAAAAGAGCTTGAATATCGAAAGCAATTCTAAGAAAAGAGAACCAAGCCAGAAGCATAACATTACCTGACTTAAACCATAGTATAAGGCTACAATAACCAAAACAACATGGTACTGGTACAAAAATATACAATAGACCAATGGTACAGAATAGAGAACCCAGAAATAAAGCCACACACCTACAGCCATCTGATGTTCAGTAAAGTCACCAAATAAACAGTGAGAACTCCCTATTCAGTAAATGGTGCTAGCATAGCTACATATTCCATATGCAGAAGAATGAAACTAGATGCCTACCTCTCACCATACATAAAAGTTAAATCAAGGTAGGTGAAAGATCTAAATGTAAGATCTCAATTTATAAGAATCCTAGAAGAAAACTTAGGAAGCACCATTCTGGACATCAGCCCTGGGAAATAATTTAAGACTAAGTGCTCAAAAGCAATTGACAACTAGGACCTAATTGACAGGTGAGATCTATTTAAACTAAACAGCTTCTGCACAGCTAAAGAAACCATCAACAGAGTAAACAGACAACCTACAGAATGAGAGAAAATATTTGCCACCCATTCATCCTTCAATGCTCTACAATCCAGAATCTATAAGGGGACCAAACAGTTCAACAAGCCAAAAGTGGATACACTCTTATTTGGTCTTTCTCTCATGAGCACTGGTATGACTCCTTCAGAGATCCCCTCTTGGGAGATCCTCCTTATGGGGGATACCCTGGCTGTGTGGTCAGTTAAACTCTACCTCAGTCCTTGAATTTTTTTCTGGGTCACATTGTTTCCTCAGATGATCCTTTTGGGTTGAGTCATTTTTAAGATGACTCTTCGCTAACTCCCTTCTGTGAACTCTCACATCCTTGCCCTTCTCTCTCTCTCTTTTTTTCTCCAGCTTTTTGGAGGCATGCTTGGCCTTCTCTTGGAGGAAGAACATTTAGTATAATGGTGGCCATCTCTCTCATTGCTAGGTCAGCTCCAGATTACCTCTTGTCTTTGTTTCTATGAGAATTAAGCACCATTCCCTAAATACTCTCAACTCCAGGAGACACATTCGAACTTTTCTGCATGACTCTCTTAAAGTTCTCTTTACTCAACTTACTAAAACAAGGAAAAAGGAAATTGCTTCATTCCCACCCAGAAAAACAGGGAACTGAAGAGCACATTGCCAAGTCTCTCTAAAGACAAGCTTTCTTCAGGTCTTATTAGGTCTGCTTTTTATACCATAACAATTCATCATGAAAAAAAAATGCTGGCAATTTCATAGGAAGTAACTTACTCTAAGTGGAGTACTTCATAGTGATTGTGTTATTTGTCCTGGGGTTTCAGCTAAGGCTGAGCAGGAGTCCCATTTTAACAACCTGCTATATCACAAATAACCTTATGCTAATTAACTTGAAAACTTAGGAAAAAATGAATATTCATTAGAAAAATATAAAATTATAGAAAACTCAAGAAAAACTAGGAAAACTGAATAGACCTAATCATCAAAGTATTAAATTAACATTTACAAATTTAACATGTTATCTCAAAAGCCAAACAAATAAAAAACATAGTGGAAAAATATCTGCATTTCACTACATATTTTCAAAATTTTAATGGAGGTTCTAACCATTGAAGTAAGACAAGAAAAAGAAATCTTTGAGGATTCAAAAGTAGAAAACAAAGTTATCATTTTAAGACATTTTATTTGTCCTACATGGGAATCCCCAGAGAATATACAGAAAAAATATAGCTAGCTCAGAGGAATACATGCTACTGTTTCATATCACTAGAATGATGATAGTTCACAATGACATGTACTTTCAGACAACTAGAATGTTGAACACTCCCAACACAAAGAAATTATAAGTGTTTGAGATGACAGTTATGCTCGTTATCCTGATCTGATTACTATACATTATATGTATTGAAACATCACTATGTACTCCATGAATATGTATATATATTAACTTTTTTATAATAAAACAAATTAGCATTTAAATTTAGCAATATATAGAAATTAATAGCTAAAAATATAAGAAAGGATTTTTAATGAGTTAGACATAAGTATATGAAAATATATGGAAAAATAAAGAATTTTTAAAAACTACTGAAACATGTTAAAGAGAATATGTGCAACTGGATTTATAGATCAGAAGAGATGTCATTATAAAGATGTCAATTCTTTTGTAAAATAGGAAGACAATTGTAAATGAATTCATATAAAAGCTGATGATATGGAACTTTATACCTCAAGATTGTCCATATTGGAGTACCGTTGGGAGTTTTTGTATACCATCAGGTCTAAGCATACTCCTATTTTAAGACACTCTTACAGAAACACTTGGATAGCTATAAAAGATACTTATACAACTGTAATTATAGCAGTATTATTTATGATGAAAGACAACGAGATGACTTAACATTCATCAGTACTAAAATAAATGAATTATGTGGTGAAATACTATTCAGCAGTGAAAATGTGTTAACTGGAATTATATGTTTCAATATGTATACAAATTTTAGGAATCTGAGTTTGGACAAAAAAGTCAAGCTGCAGAAAAACATACATATCACATATAATTATTAACATAAAACCTAAGAATAAATGTACATTTATGTTTGTGCATATGTACTTCTAAATGGAAAACATTTATGGTAGTGGTAAATATCAAATACTGAATAGTAATTATGTCCAATGTTGGGAGGATAGGAAGGATGAAAATGATAAAAATTATAGCTATAAATTTTAATAACAACAAAATGTAATGAAAGTTTTACTTTGTTTCAACAGAGTGGGATGCCACATTTCCCTCACTTTGTAAAATGCAGCACTAGACCCTCTTTATGAGGTACTTCTTTCAGATTGAAATAGATTCTATTATATATTCCACACATTAGCAAATTTCATAACTTTAAATATCTTCTTCAAAATAATAACAAATAAAAATTTCTCTGAACCTTGCATGGTAGAAAAAGACTCTGTCTCAAATTTAGGAAGGGATAACTCTTTATTTTCAACCTCATGCTAGAAATAGACTTCAACAGTATTTTCTTTTCTGTTTAAAGATTCATCAAGAGTCATTTGTTAAATAACAATAGAAATATTCCTTAATCTGTGGTTTAAATATTAGATAATTTTTTTCTTTAATTGGTCCCCATCCCCACTATGATTCAATGAGCTACCAAGAATCAAAGGATGAATTTTAAGTCCCAGACAGCTAAGATATTACAAATAAAATAGAAGACAGCATTGACAAAACACAGGCATCTCAGAAGTAGCAGATGAAGAGATTTTTTTCTAGTTACCGGGCACTTATTTAAAAGTAACCCCTGAAGGGAAACTTGAATTTACTCTCCCTTCTTTTCAATAATTAGTATTTTCTTAATGTTTTCTTTTCTTCACATTTTGAATTTAATGTTGTACCAAAGAATAATGGAAAAATCATTTGACAAAGCCCAAGATTGCATTAAATTCTAGTGTGTGTTAATTGGCTTTATTAAAAATTAGCATTTGTGAATTTCTTATTCTCTTTCTAATTTATAAAGTGTTATTCATTTTATCATGTATCATATTAAAATTAAATTTTCATGGGAGTAAATTTTACTTGACTCTGTTGCTGAAACAGAGAATTGTCTACACAACTAATGCAGCAGATTTCTATATTTGCATGTCGACAATAAAACATTCATTAATTTAAACATGGCAACAGCCGTACACATGCTGCAGTTGTAATTACCATTGCTTAGTAACTGCATGTCTCTGACTAACAATGGGAATTAACTGAATAATTATTACATGCACTTCTGTTTGAAATATTTTCTCAATGTAGTTCTAATCCCTAGGTAGAAGTGGCCAGTTCAGGAGAAGACATTTGATCCAAATACTGATTCTGCTTCACAAACCATCAGTGTAATCAACCTAAGACCAACAGCAGTCTACAATTAATCACATAATAATTAGATTATTTCCTCAGTGTCAATACATTAGAACTAGCATGGAAAGCATTCAGGAAAACTGTTTACCAGACCTGAATTTCTCCAGAGAAATCAAACACTGTACAATTAACTGAAAAAAATGAAATGTTCACGCTCTGGTTTAATTAGAAATGCAACATATCTGAAGTACCCACTGCCGGATCATTTTATTGATTAGCTCTGGTGTTCTCCAAGTTCTCTTCTGGTCCAGTAGATTTTGCAGCATACCTTCATCTGTATCATCACTTTGATGTTCCCTATTAGAAGCTACAGTCATAAAGCAAATTTATTTTTGCAAAATTAAGTGTTATTTTTGTCTCTCTAGAATCTGATGTTGGTTATGCATTCTAATACCTTCTTCCTAGGAATACCATTGAATTTTGAGTAGAGTAACTTTATATAACAAAACATAAGATCAGAAATGCTATTGTTAATATTACTAAGTGAATTGGATTTCATTCATGTGTGTTCATTGGGATGCTCCAAACAGGTTAATGTGCATAACTTTCTCATGGTCCATTTGCACCCAAGTACTAGTGTCGGGACTTTTCCTTTTATATTATCCTTTCCGTTGATAATCAAAAAGCACACCTTTGTTTGGGGGAAGATGTTTGTTTATTAATGATCTAATATGATACGGCTGTACCTATACAGCCAATTTCCTTGACACTCAGAGTCTTGGGACAAAGGTGATCAACCTTTTCTGAATGAGCTGGGGTGAAGAACAGGCAACAATTTATAGAAAGTGTTTGATAGGCAATAATGGAGAACGCTAGCATACCTCCCCTAGAAGGCAAAAAGGTTAAGGTATTAAGAAAATAATTTTCAAAACTTGGAAACAAGACCAAATAATGCCTGTATGTTATTTAAATGTCATATTGAAGAATAATAGAAGTCATCTGACTATTCAGGGACTTGTAACTTTGCTTGACTTATTATTGGATATTGATTAAGGCCTAGGCCCCACAAAATTAGATGTTGTCTTGGAAAAATAAGAAATTGCAATTGATTTTTGCCCAATAAAGATGCAAATAATTTTTGTCAAGTACATATATATATGTGTGGGTGTGTGCATGTTATGTATATGTGTGTGTGTGGACAAGTGTTCTAGCTTTATTGCCTTTTAAACATTTTTGTACCTAATTTAGGTATATCATTTTTGTATCAGTTTTTTAGCTAACTGTGTAAACATCTGTCTTTCATAGCCCCTTGAATCTGCTTTGTCTTTTTGCTGTTTCCATCACTAATAAGTTAAGTAATTATCTGACACATGCTCATTATATATTTATATGATAATTCAATGTATTTTTACAAAAAAAAATTATACTTTCAATTAACTGAGCTAGAATTTGCAAAAGCTGCAGTCTCCATTTGTCTTTTTTTTTTTAAATGCTCATGGTGAAATTTTACTTTGCATTTACAAAATAATACATTTAAACTGATTAGTTACATTACAGGTACAACGATGAGCATTATGAGACCATCATATTGCACAACCTAACTTCATCAATATGGGTTTCTTTAAATATTGCAAAATACTTTATACAGGAATGTGTTCAGAAGGGTCTTTGCAACCAAAATAGGGAATATAAATATCTTACAAATTACCATGAACATATATTCAAGTGACGGAGTTGGGGGAATTTTTTTAAAGTTATGATCTGTACAGAGGAATTGTCATAGACAACCAAAAAGTTTCCTCCCTCCTGGGAGAAGCAGTGGGCCTCTGACATTTGCAGGTCTGGCATTTATGCCAAGGTGATAACATCTTATTTAACATTAGCATGATAATCAAAACCAGAAAAGTAGTATAAGTACAAAAATACGATTAACTGAACTACAGAGTATATTCATATCTCATCAGTTTTTTTATAGGTACTCATGTGTGTATAGTTCTATGAAATTTTATCATATGTACATATGTAAATTTTGTCATATATACATATGATATGAAATTTTATCACATGTACAAATTTTATCATGTATATATTTATGTAACTGCCACCATAATCAAAATCAGAAATGTTTCCTCACGCTAAGGGATCTCTCTCATACTATATCCCTTTATAGTCATACTCTCTGTGAAAACTTAATGTCCAGCAACCATTGATTTGTTCTTCATCACTACAATTTAGTTATTTTGAGGATATTATGTAAATTAAATTTGTGTAATTTATTCCATAAGTTTTCTTTCATAATTGGCTTTTTTTTTTTGAGACAGGGCCTCACTCTGTTGCCTAAACTGGAGTGCAGTTGTGTGGTCTCAGCTCACTGCAACCTCTACCTCCCAAACTCAATCAATTCTCCTGCCTCAGCCTCCTGAGTAGCTGGGATTATAGGTGTGTACCATTACCACCCGGCTAATTTTTGTATTTTTAGTAGAGACAGGGTTTCACCAGGTTGGCTAGGCTGGTTTTGAACTCCTGACCTCAAATGATCCACCTGCCTGGGCCTCCCAAAGTGCTGGGATTACAGGTGTGAGCCACTGCACCTGGCCCTGTGATTGGCATTTTTACTCAGTGTAATTCCCTTGGAATTATTCCAAGTTCAGATATCAGTAGTGTAAGATTTGTCAAGGAGAGTGAGGGTAAAAGAAAGAGAGAGTTGGTGGCTCAAGAACAACACAGGTTTATTCAGAAAACCTGTGGAAGAGGACACCAACACTGAAGCCCATTGCCCACTTACAGACTGTGGCAGTTATAGGTCTGGACAGGAGAGGAGGAATTGTTGCAGATTGGGATGGGACAGTGTGGTTAGCTGCTGATAATGGAGGAATTTCCTATGGGAAAGTGGTTGGGCCTGGCACCTACCCAAAAGGATGTTTCTCACAGCCGGGGCCTCAGTGGAATTTTCTACTCTGGCCAGGGTGTGCTAAATGGTGAGGTTTACAAAATAGCACAGGTTAGGCTAACAAATAATATATTTCTTTTTGTTATTGAATAGGGTTCAGTTTAAAAAAAAATGAACTCTGACTTGTTTGTCCATTCATCCATTGAAGGACATATGAGTTGTTTCCAGTTTTTGACTATTTCAAAGATGTTATAAATATTTACATACATATTCATGTATAGGTATTTTCATGAATATAAGTTCTTATTTCCCTATGCTAAATACTTAGGAGTAGGATTGCTAGGTTATGCAATAAGTGTATGTACAATTGTGGTTTTAAGTTGTCCCTAATTAATAGTTAATGATACTGGAAATCTTTTCATGTCTTATTCTATCTATATATCTTGTTTGGTGAAGTGTCTAATTAAGTCTTTTGCATGTTTTTTAATTACGTTGTTTGTATTTTTACACTTGAATTTTGAGAGTCCTTTATGTATTCTGGATATAGGGACTATTGAGCCTATCAACCGAGTTTTTAAAGGTTCAGTTGATTGCATTTTTCAGTTCTAAAATCTCCACTTGGTTCTTCTTTTTATCATCTTTTTCTTTTCTGAGACTTTCTGTGTTTTCATTGATTTCAAGGGTATTTATAATTTCTTACTGGGGCATTTTTATAACTGCCTTGAATTTCTTCACAGATAATTTGAATATCTGTGTTTTGTTGGCATTGCCATCTCTTGTCTTTCCTCATTTGACTTGAGATTTTCCTGTTCTTGGTATGCTGAGTAATTTTGGATTGTATCTTAGATATTTCGAATATTATACTCTGTGCCTCTGGTTGCTATTTAAATATTTCATTTGAACTGGCAGTATTTAGGTTCAGAATGTACATCCTATCTCTCTTTTGTGGGATATAGTTCAAATGTCAATTTAGATTACAACGCCTTTGCAGTCCTACTTTGTTCTGTCTGGCCTGTGTACTACAAGAGACCAATTTGAAACCTGGATGGTATTCCATGCCACAGCTCTGTTCCCAAAGCTTTTGCAGTTTTGTTAGTAGTTGGTTTTACACATGGGCCACTTGGGGATGAGCTTAACATTTCATACACAAATTTAAATAATTCTTTCCGCCAGCTCCTTTATTATTATTACACTTATTTATTATTATTATTATTATCATTATTATTATTATTAAATTTCTTCTTGCAGAGGGAAGGGTGGCATGTTTCTGACTGTCATTTGTTTTGTTCATGGCAGGAGTAGTCAAAAGGGATTTTCCTCACAGTCCCCATGTTAAACTGTCTATAGGACTTTACCTTTTGATTCCAAACAACTTAGTTTATATGCCAAAACACTGAATATCTATGGTTTCTCTTTTTGTTCAACAATCCTCTCCCCAGTGCCTTGTGGTTGTTTCCAGCTGTTTGAAGGCAGGCTTAAAATACACATGGAAGAGAGAAAACACACATAGATTGATATTTTAAAACTTCATCACATTATATTTCTATAGGCCATTCTTAATTTTGATTGCCAATTAGCTATGAAAATATATGTTTTTGATTGCTATGCACAGCATTGACTTTCTGTTTGCCAAGATGTTTGCTCCAGTAAGTACTTGTTGCTTTTCACTCCAAAGCTTTCCCTGGAGTTGTGTTGTGAAGTGTATGATTATAAAACTTTAGTAGCTTTGCTCAAAAACAATGATGCAATTCATTCATGCAATGAGGATTGCATTCAGACTCAGTATTTTGACACAAGTAAGTCACAGATGTGGTTAATAAATTAGTGTTTTAATAAAAATAATAAGGATTTTGAAGTCATGCATACCTGTTTTCAAATCGTAGCTTGGCCCAAGTTTGAGGAAGGTTGTTACCCCTGAGACCCTGTTTCCTCATTTAGGATAAAAGATAACCACAACCAGGTAAGGACTGTGGACCTAATTAACATTTTATGCAAAGGGACCATTAGGGACACTTGATGCAAGAACTGTCAATTTACTTCTTTACCAGGCACAAAAAGAAGAAAATGACATTAAAAGTTGATGGGAATGGAAAAGTTAAATTTAAAATTTAATATAAAAATTATGATCTAAGAAAGAGAAATATTTCAGACCAAAAAAGACTTTCTAATTCAACTTCTCATTTCACGTATAGCAAAACTGAGGCTCCAAGGAGTGAAGGGACTTGTCTTGTGTATTTCATGGGTCCAGAGACAAATCTGAGGCCAGAACTCTAAGTTCTTGATCAGTAGGCCGGTAGACTTAACACCATAGAACAAAAATCTCGTATAAAACCCTGTAAAATGGAATATATTATACTAATGGATCTTTACAGCAGACCCTAACATACTATAAAATGTAAACAGGCCATATAAACTACAACTCTGCTGCACCACTAATTATTATCATTAACTGATATGGTAACTACAAGAAACATTAAACATTTAACTAAAAGCATTGCTTGCTTTAGAACACAAGAGCCCCTGGGGATGAAATAGATGATTAGAGTCATTTGAAAAGGCTATCTTGGAAAATTCAAGATGATACTTTTTATATCTGTAGATAAATATTCTTACAGCAAAGAAACCTTAAAAATTATTTCACTGAATATTAATTTACAAACATCATTACTAACTATGGAATGTTTGATGGCATCTTTAGGATTTGGAGATGAATTGGCAAGATAAAGTTCTGTAGTATATATTCTGGATTAACTTGACATTTTACAGAAAATCTTTTTAAATTTCCTCCAACTTATATAGAGCCTCAAACAAATGAGATCTCTTATCTGTGGCCATACCACCCTGAATGTGCCCGATCTCATCTGATCTCGGAAGCTAAGCAGCGTCAGGCCTAGTTAGTACTTGGTTGGGAGACACATGAGATCTCTTTATTTTATTCTTATAGACAAAGACTGAAGAGACACCATACCTTCTATCCTATCTGCTCATTCTCTCACCCCTGTTATAGGAATATACACATTCATTCTTCAGATAATTTTATTATCAGGATGTATGTAACTTTTGGCTAGGATTGTGTTCATGACTTCTCTTGGAATATGACTTAGTTTTTGTGCTAGCTCTTGCCCTGAAGCGGGAGGACACTAAATCTGAACATAGATGGATTATTTACACATGATGACCAAATGTAACAGTCTCTGTTTCCGGGTCTCTGATAGGGCAATATTCTCCAACTCTCACCCAAATCATTTTACATGGATCAGAGCAGATCCAGTTGCTTCCTAGTCCCTGATCCCCAAGGCTGTCACTTCACTTATGGGAGGCTTGTTTCCCACTACTGTGTCCTCCTAAGGTCCAAACAGAAGAGAAGAATCTAGTTTATAGATGTTCGTATAGTTATCTTCATTAAATCAGATTTTATTTTTGCTTAAATTTTATTGAACAGTACAATTGATATAATTTTATCTTTGTTTCCTTGTTCATATTTGAGGCAAAACACCTTTTTGGAACTCTTACATTAGTGGTACTTTCAACTCTATTTTTCAAAGGAAGAAAAATCAAAACAAATTTTTTCAGATAAACAGCTTACTTACTTTCCCCTTTTTATTTTCCAAGAGTAGATATTTACAAACAAAACTTTAGTTACCAATTCATATTAAAAAAGACACTACATTTATGTTTATGTTTATTTTTAATTCTCCATGACATTAAACTCTCTTTTAAAAAGCTGATCACTGTGGCCTTCACTCCACTGGGCTCCAATGTGACATGTGTTAAGCTGTAGTAATTATTTGAGTGATGTTTATCCAAAGTCTCAATTTGAATCTCTTTTGTGTTCAGCCTAGCATTGAGGAATACATGGCTATATCTGGCATTCTTGTAGATTGGCTTTTCAAAGGTCTTGTTCAGATGAAAATCAAGAAACACATATCCTACCAGAAGAAAAAGTAGAAGTACACAATCTGGTTCAAAAGCAAATTTGCTAGAAGGCAAATCTGAATACAACTTGGTGTTGGTCACTCAAGTTGTTCTCCAGTTGGCCCTTTACAAATTCATGCCTTGATTCTTGGACCAAAAGCCCTATAATAAAGGCACAGATGAAAACTAAAAATGTATCTTACTTAAAACCTGCACAAAATGTTGAGAGCATGGAGCATCAGAAATGTTGGTGTCAGCAGTTATGAAGGCAAGGGGAGCATGAGAAATGGTGCCAGAAGTATAGACAGCTATATTGGACCTAAATATCTGTCAGTGGCTGTTGCAGTGTAGAAATTGGCAGGCACTGGTCCCAGTGGTGGCACCTTCAGTGACCATCTGCAGTAGTATTTCCGGTAGCACCACCAGTGAACAGCATCAGCATGTCATATTCAGAAAGCAGGGAACAAGAGACAGGCCACCTTGGGACAGGCCCTGGATGACCACCAACAGTGGCAGCAAAGCCTTCTGTGTGCTTTGGCTTTACAGTTCAGGCTTCTTTTCTGAAGAATACAGTGACGGTCATTAGAATTAGCTGAGGCAGAAGAGGTGAGAAAGTGGTAATCTGGAAGATTGGTTTATGGCAAATTAATTAGGCACCCCTTGGGAAATCTCAACTGTGTGGTAGAATTTGAAGAAAACTGTGTTTGCTAATAGAAGGTAAGGGAAATCCAGTAAAATGTCGATTTCCTGACTGCCCACCCCCATCCCTCTGCAGGTTGTGGTGACCAGAGAAAAATAGATTGCATTTGCTCAAAAGGTTATTAAATAACTCTTGTTTTCAAAGATAGCTTTAGAGAGAAAAAGAATGTAGAAAATGCCACTTGAGAGATGCATAATTTGAAAAGAAAAGGAATGATTGTTCTTTTTTGATTTGCTTTTGTTGGGGTAATTTCAGACCATTAACAATATTCACTGGTAAAGTCTCCTAGTTCCTTTTTTTGTGCTGATGCTGCTAAATGGGGAAATAAATGTATTGAGTTGTCTGAACTGTGACATGAGTCCTGTACCCCAAAGACACATATAAGAACATTATATTTTTATTTTCTTTCTTGAAACCCAAATAACTACCTCTTCCATTCTCCAAAGAAGTACGCAGCAGGGAATCTGAATCACATGACAAAAAATGTGTATGTGCTTGCTTTTCCAAAAAAAAGTAAGAAAATCACTTGAAATCAAAAGACATCTTAATAGAATAAATTCCCCGTCAGGTATTTTAAGTGTTTACCATCTTGTGGCAGAAAAAAAAATTAGAATGAAGTAGGTGACACATTGAAAATGAAGCAGTTCTATTTGGAAACATATACTGCCAACAGGATTTACCATCTTCAACTTTTACTGTGGGAGATGAGCACAATATCTTAGTGAGTATCTTTCTTCCTTTGCACAAACCGCCTTTCTCTGTCCTATAGACAGTATTAACAGCTCCTGTCTAACTGAAGATCAAAAATGAAGATAAAACATCTCTGAAGCAAATAAAATCAATGAATAAAGAAGTTTTGATTTACCGTTCAAATTCAACTTTCCTTGACACATCTAGTGAGGTATTCCCAGCTGCATTCCCCTCTGCGGGGCTTGTTAACTGCTCCTCTGAACTAAGATGCATCTGAAAGTCTGCGTTCTCTCTTTGAAGGGGGCATTATAAATACCAACTGGTCATCCTCTTTGTTATATGGTTACTGAATACAAATACAGTCGTTTTCACTGGAAAGTGTGAGTGCTCTAACCAGGTTATTCCAAATTCTAAAACCATGAGAGTGACCATGTTTGCAGGGATTTTCTGAAAAAAATCTCTCTATAGCTGCCTAGATTAACAGATCAGTCTAGTTAAAAAGACACTCTTTCTCTTTCTCACTCTCTCTCTCTCTCTCTCTCTCACACACACACACACACACACACAACACACACAGTGATATATGCATGTAGACATGTATGTGTAGAGGTGATAGATACAGAGAAGGAGCTAGATTGATAGATATAGAGAGAGATTAATAAATGAAATGTGACACTTTGTGAAATGAACACATACATGCATAAATATTAGGGACTACAAATTTGCATAATTCTAAGGAGCATTGCTATTCTAAAATATACTAAAGTATTCATTTGTAATCAAAGAAATATTTTTGTGTATATTTAAGGTGACCTGGTACCCCACTTTCTATCTGAGCTCACTTGGTGAGAAATAGATAATAGTGAAGCAAATAGCAAAATACTGTGTCCTTAAACACTTCAGTAGAGTATGGTTAGTATGTGAGGCTTACATGGAAATTATTGTCACATTTTCTAAAACTGAACCCCGGTGTTAAACAAATATTTTTTATCTAGCCACAAGCAATGCTGTACGCTTTAAGCCTCCCTGAGGGAGTGCTCTTGGAACTCTCAGAATCACATTCAGGGTTGCTAATATCAACAATCCAATATGTCCTACTCCATGACATTCCTTGCAAAGAAATGCAATAAGCATAGTTTAAGTCTTTACTCATCCAAAGTAGCTCTCAAAAGACTGCCTTTCCTAGAGCCTTCTGAAAGTCAACAAGTATGCTTTTTCTATCACAAGACCCTACCCCAATGGCTAACTGCATCAAGAGTGGCCCTAACACAAAGGTGACCATCTGTACACTCCTTGCTTACTTAATTGTAATTTGTGAGGCTTGAATCAAGACAGATGAGATTAGTGATTTGGGGTTCTGTGAAGAATTTACACTGAGATACTGAGAAACTGTGGAGTTTATGTGTGATTGGTCATCATCATAAAGGATTCCTTGATTTTTAGCAAAGCCCCTGAAACCAAGATAATTATTAAGAAATTTAAGGAGGGAAGATGGACCTCAGAAAACCAATAAGAGATTCTGTTTTCTACACACACATGGAAGTTAAATATAGAGTTTTATGTTCACTAAAGAATATTGTACTTTTTTAGCAAATTAGCAAGTCAATGAACATAATCCTAAAAAACATACATCTGAAAGTGATGACATTTAAAAAGTTAGATTTTTAATTTTACATTATGATTAATTGTATTATTTAACAGAACAATATTATAAAAACTCACCACTCTTTAATGGCTTTTTAAATTGAGTCACATATGTCTCAGGTTCTTTAAATGTAAAGAAAAAAATGTGACCTTATTTTTATCCCTGAGGTATGGATGTTACTTAACAAGCACTAGTAAGGAATCAGTTGCAAACCAGAGTAATTTAACTTCTTTTTTCAGACACTGAATTGCCCTTTAAAAGTGATAATTGATGAATTAAATAGAAATTCATATAAGCTTGCCCTTTACATGGCTGTCTATCAATATTTGTCAAATTTTTATGTAATAAAATGTTCTTGGCATTTCTGTAGCATATCATATGCCAATGATTTTCAAAATGTGATTACTAATTTTAAGTAGAGATTTTTTAAGGAAAAAGCCTATTAGCTTGAAAAATCATTATTATGAACAATAATTGGAGGAATAGAAAAAGAAAAAATTGTTTCAAAATTTAGTAAACTAAAAATAAGTGAACGTTTGACTTGGTAGAGTAACAAAATTAGGTTTAGTGTATCAGAATTTGGGAAGGTGTGTATGATGACAACTTGGATGTTGGGAACATTCTATAAATATTCATTGATTTTATCAAGCATGTTCTTTAGAAACTCTTTAAAGTTTATGTATCAACAGTTAATATTTTAGGTGTATAAATGGAAATATATATAGAAAAATATGTCCTACTTGTTGCCAGGATGATTATGAACTGTTAGAAGAGCTTTTAAATCCCTAGGTTTTTCTGGGATCTTGGTTTTTTTTTTTTTTTTTGACAGAGTCTTGCTATGTTAATAGGCTGGAGTGCAGTGGTACAATCTCAGCTCACTGCAACCTCTGCCTCCTGGGTTCAAGCAATTCTCCTGCCTCAACTTCCTGAGTAGCTGGGATTACGGGTGCATGCCACCATGCCCAGCTGATTTTTGTATTTTTAGTAGAGACAGGGTTTCACCATGTTGGCCAGGATGGTCTTGATCTCTTGACCTTATGATCTGCCAGCCTAGGCCTCCCAAAGTGCTGGGATTACAGCCATGAACCACCACGCCTGGTCCCGAATGTTTTTAAAAATAAATTACATTCTAAAAGTATGCTTACCTAAAGGCAACAAGAACACAATGAGACACAAGTGACTGTTTCTGTCTTAACTTACATATGAGTAATCGGTTTTTTAAATATTAAATCAGTAATTATGGCTATTTCAGAAAAGTAATAAGGCCATATTTTATAACTCAGGGCTCTGTAAGAAAAATTTGCTTTCCAAAGAGTCTGTAAAATAAAATAATACAACTTTAATTAGAATTCTGTATGTAGGATTATTATTAAAAATTTTTTACCTGAAACAGTTGTTCTTGAGAGAATCATAACATGTATATTGTGCATTGCAAGAAATTTAAAAATACAACCAGATAGATTCATGTATTAAAAATTTTGTATCTATACCAGTAAGTACATCAAGCAGAAACGAAGTGGTTGATAACTTAGAACACACTATATAATCCACAACTTCGATTCACATGTATTTCTTTTTATTTTTTATGATACTTTTATTATATGAATTCACCATCAAAATATATTTTTTAATCAATATTTTAATTTAATCTCCTATTATACTGCCATCTAATAATTAACATTTTTGTCATGGCCTGATTTTTAGTCTGGTATTGTCCAATTTGATTTTAATATTGAGTTTATAATCACTAGAGAATGGTAACTAGGATGCACATTTAGCATACCTCAAATAAGGTACTATTAGAATACTTAGCTAAAGTATCACTTTAATGTTAATATTGTCTTTTTTAAAATTTTTTATTTTTGAGATAGAGTCTTGCTCTGTCACCCAGGCTAGAATGCAATGGCATGATCTCTCATCACCACAGCCTCCATCTCCTGGGTTTAATTGATTCTCTTGCCTCAGCCTCCAGAGTAGCTGGGATTATAGGTGTGCGCCACCACGCCTGGCTAACTTTTTGTATTTTAATGGAGATGGGGTTTCACCATGTTGGCCAGGCTGATCTCGAACTCCTAATCTCATGATCTGCCCGCCCCGGCCTCCCAAAGTGCTGGGATTACAGGCGTGAACTAGTGCACCCGGCCAATATTGTCTTTCTTATATAGATTATAAAATCCAAACTCATGATGAAGTTTCAAAAATAACTTTATAAAGCAAAGAATGATATTTGACATTGTCACATTGATAGAATGTCATTGATAATGACATAATAATCAATATAATTTAACTGGTAAAGCATGCAGTGTTATAAAAGAAGACTTTTTAGCTTTATGCAGGTTAAGAAATAAATTCCTTGTGGGAGATGTATTGTATATAATGTCTGATTTGGTGAATTGTTGTTTAAATAACTAGTTGGTGTCTGTTTTTGTAAGTAACTGACAAAGTGACAAGTTTGAGTTAGACAGCCACTTACTTAGAACTGCTCCCCACCTGCACACTGGAGGATATTGTTTGCTTTTTCTTAAACAGATGTTTTGATTCACTAGAGTGGAATAATTATGTACACTCTAAATATTTGTGAGGTTCCAACATGTACTGATTGCTAGACTGACTCCAACCCTTTTAATAATGTTCAGTTAAATGAGCAAATGGCAGAAGATATCACATGTATAGATTTTAGCCTACTAAGTAAATTCCAATTAATTTATGTGAAGAAATCCTTCAATTTCATTTTCATTTAAAAATCAACAAGAAGAAACAGTCTTAAAGTATAGTGACAATTTTTGGTACTCAAATTTCATATATCTGATAAACCAATTAAATATCCAGGGAAAGAGACTGAATTTTTTTTTTTACAAGGGAGAATTGAATAATTACCTTATCAGTAGGTGGTAGACTCATGCAGACTGGAGAGATAATTAGGTATAAGTCACTTAATTTACGCTAGTATTGTTTCCCTGGAATGCGATTTTTATCAGCACTCATGGATTTTTGTCTCTTTTGTTTTATTGTATCTTATACTTAACACTCTCATATATGGTGGCCTGCTGTTGCACCTCCAACAGTGGCATACCTAGACAGGACTCTGCTTTCTGTGTTCCAGCTTCTCCATGTACACCTGAGTGAGTAATGCAGGCTCTGAGTGGCGATGGTTATCTTTAAACAGGAATGAACAAGGTGTAGGGTGATGCTTTGTTTTAGCTCCAAGTCCAATAGTTTCTCCAATTTATCTTTTATAAAACTGATATTTTGATCCTCATTTTCTTCTCCTAATTATTTCTAGTTGGTTTGAACCTGGAAAAGAATAGAAGTGCATAATTGGCAAAAATCCCCAACAATTTATTAGTTAGTAGGTTGGTGCAAAAGTAATTGTGTGTTTGTAATTAGTAATATTAACGGCAAAAATCTCAATTACTTTTGCACCAACCTAATAACTAGTCATCTACTTAGTGTGAAGAGTGAAAGATATTGGAGCAGAAGGATAATAGCTCAGTAACCAAATGATTCTCTCTGGGACCTCATTTCTTCTTCCATGCTTTGAACATATACATTATGACTAATAAGACTAAATCTTACTAGTCTGCTTGCTTTCAATTAATTCTTAAATTGTTCATAATTTTGCCTATAATGGGAAGGAAACTTAGTAAGAGCAGAGCAAACACCAGCTATTTAAAAATGCCTTTTTTGACAATTATAAACAAAATGGCGGTAAACAGTTACATGCAGGTTTTTATGTGGACATAAATTTTCAACTCATTTGAGTAAACACCTAGGAGTATGATTGCTGGTGTAAGACTAAGTATAGCACTTTAAGAAACTTTCAACTGTTATCCAAAGTGGCTGTACCATTTCACATTTCCACAAGCAATAAATGAGAGTTCCTGTTGTTTCACATCTTTGTCGGCATTTGCTGATGTCAGCATTCTGGATTTTAGCCATTTTAATAGGCGGGTAGTGCCATTTCACTATTGTTCTATTTTGCAATTCCCTAATGACATTTGATGTTGGGCGTCTTCTTATATGCCTATTTGCCATCTGCATATTTTCTTTACTGAAGTATCTATTATGATCCTTTGCACACTTTTCAATCCAGCTGTATTTTTTTTAAAAAAATCTGAGTTTTAAGAGGGTTTTGGGGGACATATTTTGGATATACTATCTCAGATGTGTTTTGTAAACGTTTTCTTCCAGTCTGTGGCTTGTCTTTCCTTATTTTCCCAATGTCTTCTGAAGTACAGACATTTTTAATTTTATGAAGTTCAAATTATCGTTTTTTTGGTATAAATTGTGCTTTTGGTGTTACATTTAAAAGTTCATTGTCCCATTCAAGTCCATCTAGATTTTTTGTCCTATATTATGTTCTAGAAGTTTTAGAGTTTTTTATTTTACATTTAGTTCTATGGTCCATTATTTTGTGAAAGAAGGTCTATATCCTCATTTATATTTTTGCATTTTGAATGTCCAGTTGCCCCAGCACCATTTGTTGAAAAGCCTATACTTTATCTACTGAATTGTCTTTGATCCCTTGTCAAAGATCTGTTGACTATATTTGTGTGGGGCTATTTCTGGGCTCTCTCTTCTGCTACCTTGATCTAATTACCTCTTCTTTCACCAATACCACATCATTTTGATTTCTACAGCTTTTTAGTAAATCTTCTAGTTGATAATGCCATTCCTCTGTCTTTGTTCATCTTCTTCAATATTGTGTTGACCATTTTAGATGTAGTAGTTAGGATTCTCCAGACACACACACACACACACACACACAACCACACATATACTCACAGTCTGTGCATGGGGGAGGGAGGAAGAGAGAGAGAGAGAGAATGAGATTATAAGGAATTCTGCATTTGGCAAGCTAGAGACCTGGGAGAGTTGACAGTATAGTTACAGTTAAAAGTTGGTAGGTTCAAGACCCAAGAAGAGCTGATGTTTCAGTTCAAGTCCAAAAAATCAAAATCAGACCATTGTCCTAGCTCAATAGTCAGGCAGTAGAAATTCCCTCTTACTCAGGATTTTTGTTTTGTTGGAATCTTCAATTGATTGAATGAGGCCCACCCACATTAGAGAGGCCATTTCCTTTACGTTAATCTCATCTGCAAGCACCCTCACAGAAATACCGAGAATAATGTTTGACCAAATGTCTGGGAACCCACATGGCCTGGGTAAACTGACATAAATTTTACCTTCATATTGGGTTTTTTGTATTTCCATATAAACTTTAAAATTATTTGTATGAACATCCACAAAGTAACTTCATGAGATTTTGGTTGAGATTTCACTGAATCTATAGACCAAGTTGGAAAGAACTGATACATTAACATAAGGCCTTTAGATTTATGAGCATAGAAAAATCTCGCTAAATCTTCTTTGATTTTTTTTTCAACCAAGTTTTGTAATTTTCCTCATATATATTTGATACATATTTTGTTAAATTTATACCAAAATACATTTTTTTGGTTGTATCTTTTATTTCAAATTATAATTGTTTATTGCTGGCATATAGAAAAGCTATTGAGCTTGCATATTGACCTTGTATCCTGCTACTTGGCTATGTCTTATTCATTTCAAGAGTTTTTTGTTGCTGTTACAGATTCTTTGTGATTGCCTACATGGAAAATAATATCATCTGTGACAAAATTTTATCTTTTTTCCCATCGATATAGTCTTTATTTTCATTTTTTTTTCATATTGAACTAGCTAGCACTTCGAATAAAATTTTGAACAGATGTGGTGAGAGGGGAACATTATTGCCTTGTTTCTAATCTTAGGGAAAAACCATTTAGTCTCTCACTATTGTGTATAATGCTAGCAGAGAACTTTCTGTAGATGCTCTTTATCAGGCTGAGGAAATTCCCTTCTTCCCATATTTTGCTCAGAGTTTTTATTACAAATGGATGGGAGATTTTGTCAAATACTTCTTATACACTTATTGATTGATATGATCATATAATTTTTGTTGTTTAGCCTATTGAGGTGATGTTTCACATTGATTATTATTTGTTTTTTTATGAGACAGAGTCTTGCTCCAATCTTGGCTCACTGAAACCTCCACCTCCTGGGTTTAAGCATTCTCTGGCCTCCAACTCCCAGGTAGCTATGAAATGGGAAAAGTTCCCTTGTCTTCCTCGCAAGGCATGTGATGGGGGTGAGACTCGCTTTTTCATTGCCCGGCTGCTCAGACCCCTGGGGGAACATACAGACAGACAGTCTGTGGGGCTCCCACCCCATGGCAGTGTCTAGGGGTGAATGTTTACAGCTGAAGCCCAAAGTGGGTGTGTGTTGCAGGGTGCTCTTTTAGTTTAGCCATCTGTAGACAGCTTGTGTTAGTCAGCTCAATCAGACAATTATCTCAAGGACAGAGGGCTTTCTGTATCCCAGCATTCTTGCCTTGGTGTGCTGGAAGAATCAGATCACACATAGGCTTGAAGAATGAGCGCAAGGTTTTATTGAGTGGAAGTAGGTATCGGCAGTTGGAGGAGCTGGAAGGGAGATGTTTTTCCTCTGGAGTCAGGCCCCTCGAGCGCCTCGTTCCACCCATTGATGGCCTGTCGGCCTGCTGGTGTGCTTCTATGTCTGTGTGTTCCTCTCGAAGTCCAGCCGCCTGTGTGTTCCTCTGCTGATGTGCTCCTCTTGATGTCTAGCCATCTGTGTGTCTGCCTGCTAGGGTCTTGGGGGCAATTTATAAGCACAGGATGGGGGCGTGGCAGGCCAAGGGTGTCTTGGGAAATGCAGCATTTGGTCAGGAAGACAAAAATTCCTGTTTTCACCTAAGTCTGTGGGCATAGGCCTGGGCATGGGCTCCTAGCCAGGGACCATGTCCTCCTCTGCTCAGCACATTCCTGCCCCCCTTCCTATCATTTCAAGGGACCACGCCCTTCCTAGTACTTCCCTTCTTTTTCAGCTAGGACTGTAGGTTTCCGCCACTATGCCCAGCTAATTTTTGTATTTTTTAGTAGAGACAGTGTTTCACCATGTCTTGTCTGGAAATTTTGACCTCACGTGATCTGCCCGCCTCAGCCTCTCAAAGTGCTTGTATTATAGGCATGAGCCATTGTGCTCAGTCCTACATTTATTTTTGAATGTTGAACCAGCCTGGTATAATTGGAACAAATCTCTGTTGATTGTGGTATATTTTTATACACTCTTGGTTGGATTCAATTTGCTAATATTTTGTTAAGAATTTTGCATCTATATTCATTTTAGATGTTGTTTCGTAGTTTTTCTTTCTTGTAGTGTCTTTTTCTGGTTTTGGTATTAGTGCTGCCCTCAGAATTAGGAAGTGTTCTCTTTGCTTCTGTTTTCTTGAAGAGATTATAGAGAATTGGAATAATTTATCTTTTAAATGTTTGGTCGAATTTACCAGTGAAACTATGTGGGCCTGGTGTTTCTGTTTATAAAGATTATCAGTATTTGATTCAGTTACTGATTCAAATATCTAATAGATATTCAGATAATTTATTCCCACCTGTGTGAAGTTTGAGATTGTGTCTTCCAAGGGATTGGTCTATTTAATCTAAGTCATTGAATTTATGAGCATAGAGTTGTTCAAAAATAGTTCTTTATTATCATTTCAGTGTTCATAAGATCAGTAGTGTTATCTTCTCTCTCTCACTTTTATTTTTGTTAGCCTGACTAAGGACTTATCAATTATTTTCATCTTTTTTTTTTCTTTCCCCCAGATGAGCTCTTCCTCTGTTGCCCAGGCTGGAGTGCAGTGGCGCAATCTCAACTCACTGCAATCTCTGCCTCCCAGGTTCAAGTGGTTCTCCTGCCTCATCCTCCCAAGTATCTGGGATTAGAGGCACACACCACCATGCCCAGCTAATTTTTGTATTCTTAGTAGAGACGGGTTTCACCACTTTGGTCAGGCTGGTCTTGAACTCTTGACCTCATGATCTGCCAGCCTCAGCCTCCCAAAGTGCTGGGATAACAGAAGGGATCCCGGCCATGTTTTGATATTTTTAAATTGACAGCTTTTGGTTTTATTGATTTCTTTTCCTGTTGTTTTCTTGTTTTTAATTTTGTTTAATTCTGTTCTAATAAAATATTTTTCTGTTTACCTTGGATCTAATTTGTCTTTCTTTTTCCTAGTCTCCTAAAATGATAGCTTAAATTATTGATTTTTAATCTTTCTCCTTTTTGAATAGATGCAGTCAGTGCTGTAAATTTATTTCTAAACACTGCTTTCATTGCATCCTACAGATTCTGGTAAGTTGTGTTTTTATCTTAATTTACTTCAATTTTTAAAAAAAAATTTCTCTGGGGACTTCTTTCAGCCATGTGCTATATTGGAATTATCTAATCTCCAAGTTATTTGAGATTTTTCAGGTATCCTTCTGTCATTCAGCTCTAATTTACTTCCATTTGGTTCCACTCCCTTCCAACTTGAATTGTTTCAGTGGAATCCCTGTCCTTGCCCCTATAGAGGTAAAGAGTACCCCCACTCCGTGGCTTTTTAAAATATTTTCTCTATTTTGATTTTCTGCCATTTGAATATGATTTGCCTAGAGGTATCTTATTTTTGTTTTTATTCTGCTTGGAGTTCTGAGCTTTCTGAATCTGTGATTTGGTGTTTATCATTAACTTTTAGAAATTCTGTCATTATCACTTCAAATACTGCTTCTGTTCCTTTGCCACTTTCTTCTCCTTCTGATATTCCTGTTACAGTTATGTTACATCTTTTGCAACTGTGCCATAGTTCTTAAATTTTCTATTCTGTCTTATTCATTCTTTTTTCATTTTGTATTTCAGTTATGTAAGATTCTATTGACATTTCTTCCAATCACTGATTATTTTCTTGCCTTTATCGAGTCTATTGGTGAGCTATCGAAGATTATCTTTATTTTTCTTACAGTATTTTTGATTTATAGCATTTTCTTTTGATTCTTAGTTTCAATATTTCTTCTTAAATTGCCCATCTGTTCTTGCATGTTGTTCACTTTTCCCATTAGAGACCTTAGCATACTGATGTCATTAAACAAATAATTAAACAAACAACAAAAACAATAAGCTCCTAGGGGTGAGGACTGGAAGGTGAATATCAGTATCCAGAGTGTTATAATAATGTAACTAAGTTGTCCAAGTTTTAACAAAAAAATTACCAGACATGAAAAGAAACATGAAAGTATGATCTATATACAGGAAGAAGAGCAAAAAAAAAAATAAACTGTCTATGAGATTCCAACTGAATATTTAATAGAATAAGACTTGAAAGCATCCATCATAAGTATGTTTAAATAACTAAAGTAAACATGTTTACAGGAGTTAGGAACGGTATAATGACAATGAGATTGTAAATTAGTGCTGCAACTTTTGAAAACTGTTTGGCAGTTCCTTAACACAATAAACATTAAGTTTCCATATGACCCAAAATCTTTACTCCTGTGTATGTACCAAGAGTAATGGAAATGTGTCCAGACAAAAACTTGTACATGAATGTTCAAAGCAACTTTATATATATTTGCCAAAAGTGGCAATAACTCAAATGTTCACCAACTAATGAATGAATACATAAAATATAATAAATACATTTTAAAAAATAATATACAATATAATAATATGTTTATATAGGGTATTCAGCAATTACAAGCTGAATGACTAATATGATAAATTACTGATACATAATTCAACATGAATGAACTTTGAAAACACAATGCCAGTGAAAGAAGCCAGGCATAAAAGACAGCATATTTTATCATTTCCTTTATATAAAGTACCCAGAATAGGTAAATCTATAGAAACAGAAAGTATATTATCTTTTATTTAGGACTGGGGGTAGAGAGATTGGTGAGAAGTTGGGAATAATTGCTAAATGGTAGAGAATTTCTCTTTGAGTTTTTATAAATGTTCTAAAATTTTTTTTGTGATGGTCACACAATTATGTGACTGTACTAAAAACCACTGAATTATATACTTTAAATGGGTGTAGGAAGCCGGAATAGCCCACCCTTCTGGGGGGGGACCAGCAGCAAGGCTGCTGTGAACTTTGGATGAACTCCAGAGAAGTGAACCCATAGTAGGAGGATGTGTATGTCTTAGGGTAGAGCAGACAGACCTAGAGAGGTAACCAGCTTTCACTGACCTTGCTGCAAGATAGTTGTTAGCAGAAGTATGTTAACTGAAGTATAAGAATAATAACCACAGGCTGTTCTAAGTAACTGCACCCTCCCTCTGCTGTGTGCTTTGTGAACAAATAAAATAAAGTACACTGAGACAGGTCGTGGCTGAAGAGACTGACATCCCCACCTCTTGGACAGCCTGGCTTAGCTTTCTCTATGTCTGTGTCTGTGTCTTTCTTTATCCCCTACTGTTCCCTCTTAGGTCTTTGAATTCGGGTGCAGTGTGGGACACAGCACACACCAGAAATGGGTAAATTGTATGAAATGTGAACTATATCTCAATGAAATTGTTACAAAGAAAGAAATCAAGAACATGAATTAACAAGAAAGTGACAGAGAGAGAGAGAGAGAGAAAGAGAGAGAGAAATGAAAGAACCAGAAGTTAACCTTCTTATATGGAGACACCCAATCTGAGTATGTTATTTTCTCTTTAGTAAAGAAAACCTAACAAACTCCCTAAGCTTTACCTTTCCCTTTATTAAGGTGAATGTAAACAGGTCTAAGGCATGAGTCTTTGTCCAGGAAATACAACCTTAAAACCACTACTTATGTTATACTTGGACAAGGTGTATAAAAGATAATTAATTTTTTCTGGGTGTTGTGTACAGATGTGTGGTTCATGTGTTTGTATGCATATCAAGTGATAATAAAGAGAGGCAAACAAGAAGCAGTGAATGCAGTCAATGTCTATAGAAGTATTGCTTTCCAGCATAAAGTGGCCAAATATGAAGTATATTCCAGGTTAGACTGATAAAAAATAGGTTTAAGAAGTCAGACATATCTAAACTGTTGGCCCTGAGAAGACTTGTTTCATAGGGAAGTGAAATATTTTTCAGGGTGGTAAAATAACTCTTATGATTGTTAGATGTGCCTAATCCTTAGGATAATGCCTCCTTTGACTAGAGGAGTTATTTAATTCTAGCTTCTAAATTTATATTGTTTATTAATAAAATTCAATTGCCATTGTTCTTTTGAAATTAAAAAAGAAAAGATTTTTTGAATGTCCATTCTATTGCTATTCTAAGGGCCTACCCAAGATTTCAATTTGTTCCAAAGACCTTCTTTTTTAGAATTAATTCTGTGTCTAAGTTTATGTTTTCTCTAAACTATCCATTTTACTTGTATCTCATAGTCCTTGGCTATCATTTTTTCTCTATTTTCACTTATATAAACATAGAATATTTTCTGTATAAGGTTCTCTAGCCACATATGCATTGACAAACACTGGAACAAATTTCACACAAAGCACTTGTGGCAAGAGCAGATTTCACTAAAGGCTTGAGGAAAGCAGTGAGGTTTTCTATCGTGAAGTTAGTCATCCCTTTTTTCCCTCTAGACTCTCTGATAACAACCCACCTTTTCCTCTCTGCTAGTCCCCACTCTTAGGTGCTCTTGAAGATACACAAATCACCTATTTTGCAGAGCAATTTCCTTCTCTGAATTATGCTTGGCCAGACTCCAGGCATAATTTTGCATATCCAAAGTCTCAGTACCTTTGCTGAAACAATGGTCTACTTATGTCCATTCTTTCCTTTCAGTAGGAAAAGCTGGCAGAGACTTTGACATTTCACTTTTCATATTCTCTCATCTCAGTCAGTCTCTGAACAAAAAGGAATAGTATAGAGATTTAATTTCCCTTTAAAATATGTTATTTCTTTATAAGGATGAAGTGGTCATAACCAGTTAGATTTTTAAATATTGTATTTGATAGAAATATCTAAAAAATTATTTTCAAATTGCCTTCTATAATTAAGACTAAACTTTTCATCAGTGTTTACAAACTTTATCAGAGGTGAAAATTATTCCAAAATATGTGCCACTAAATTAAGTAGTGAATGATAAATCAATTGTAGGAATGTAATGTGTGAAGCAGTACTGATGATTCTTGTTCTGAGAATTATACATTTTCCCTTTTTAAAATTCACTGCACGCATATACACACTGTGCAGAGGAGTTCAGAGGGTTTCTAAACTGTTGTAAAAGGGAAAAATATTTACATGAATTGTCATTAAAATCATTAAGTAGTGCCACTAGTTTTCATTGACATGTTTACTAATAGGTAAGGAGAATCCTATGGCCACACAGACATCTCTGTGATGGGGAGTTTTGAGGGAAAGACTGACCTGTAAAAGCATAAGGAACACTGCATGAGTGTGGAAGATGTGAAGAACGGAAAATTAGAGGATGCACTTGAATGCTTAGCTCTGCTATAATTTTCCTGTATCCTCTGGCTCTCGCCTCATCACATACCTTGTTCTGTCTTCCTTGCTGCACTGCTCTCTTTCCTCTAGCATGTTTTGTTTACTCACACCACAAGATCTTTGCACATGCTGGTCTTTCTACCTGGATCACACAGTTACCACTTTAATTATTTCTCCTCCAACCCTTCACCACCTTACACCTCACATTTCTGGTAACTAACTTTTACTATTTTTACAATCTCAGTTGAATTATCTCATACTCAAAGATTTATTTCATTCATTCTGTCTAGATTAGGTCTGCCATCATGTATTTCCTTTTTTTTTTTTAATGTTCACCATTGCTGGCCTAGGTTACCACAAGACTTGTCTGTGTAAATATTATTGAATAAATGAATTCAGAGCAAAAAAGATTATGGGAACATGTTACAGAGGAAAACCTTCATTGAGCTGTGCTTAAGGACTAAGCCTTAATGATTGTGTTGTTCTTAAGAAATGAAATGTATTTGTTAAGGTGGCTTGACTTCAGTGGTTAAACTCTACACATAAGAGGCTTGCTAAAGGTGAAATACTTGTCCATTATTTTGAAAACTTTCAAATGTAAGCTTGTTTCTGGCTGCAAAGTTCACTTCACCCATGCATCCATCTTGGTCAAAATGTGCTCTACTGGATGTGTAGGTTTTTGAAGACACTCTCTCACATAGCATTAGTTCATGCCTCCAACAATTGCACCCAGCAATCCCTGTATCAGGGCAGACTATAACATACTTTAAAAAAAAATTTTATAACAAATTTTTATAGCATTTCTCATTATATGAACCTTGAGACTATGTTGTTAAGGAATGTTAAAAGGAAAAATGTGTCCATGTTAATGAAACGTGAACTTGTTTTAAACAGGTTTGTTATTTGAAAATAATTATTGTGCATGGAGCATTAAGGTACTAGCAGAAGCTTTGCCCATATTGATTATGTGTCATCATCCATCTTGTTAGCATTTTTAACATAACTTGACACTTGTAATTTGACAATACTGTAAACATTATTTGAAGTGAGTGATGAGAATATATACAGTTCTAGGGGTTTGTTTGGTGGCTTTGTGCTGACTCAATCCATTAACACCTAAATTATTCTCATTTAGAATCCATTGATTTTCTGTCTTTAGGGTACTCTAATTACCTTCAAGATAAGAGACAAGCAGACCTACTTTCAAACCAAATGCATACCTCTTCACAGTTTGTGATGCTTTCAATGCTACCTTCTCAAACCAATATCTTCATTTTAACTCTGGGGAATGTAAATCAAACACATCAAGCAGTTGTAAGTGTAATGAGGTATCTGCACAAAGGAACTACATTTTAAAGTTTGGGTAAGCCACTCTGACATTTAAAAAGCAATTCAATGGAAACATATCAAATAAAAGGAAGGAACTCTGAAATAGGAGTTTTATTGCATATCTTTCTAGAGGTAAATTTTAAACTCTCCTTTCAGTGACACAAAAAGATATTTCATCTACAATCCTCTGATTTCATAAGGAGCTCTTCCAACCCCTTGCCTGATAGGTTTTTAATTTCTATATTCCAAAATCCTCCATCTTCACTCACGTTATCAGGAATGCTCACATATTAGAAGAGCTCTGTGAAATTTCTCTCTTCCGGTTTCAATTCCTGTTCTTCCCTCTCTGACTTAATTGTGACACTTGAACTTGCTCCTTGTCCTCATTAAAGGATCCTTTTTCCGATTCTTTCACCACTTGTTGCATCAGCCCTTTCTGAATTTATTTGCTTTCCCCACTTGTGAGACTCCATAGTCAATCTTGACAATAGCTACTTCAAGCATCCCTCTGCCCTGTTGGTCTTCACTCTGCCTCCAGCTATATTCAATCACAACTTAGAAATGCTGGCCTCCACCTTCTCCACTTTCAGGTTCTGGAACAGCGCTGGAGAAAATCATGATGCACTGACGCTTGCTTCCTTTATCGGTTCATCCTATCTCAACTCTGTTGTTGCTCAGTTGCCACTTACTCATCTTTCATTAAATCTTTGTAACATTTACACAAATTTTAATCCTAATTAAGTTAGACTGTCAACTGCAATTCTTGTAGCTTCACCTGTATTTAGATTGTTTTTATTTTTTAACCAATAGAGTTCACAAATCTCTAAGGTAAAGTACTTTATCTCCCCTAAATGATTTCATTTCCCTTACCTCTTGAAGTGATAGAAGAAAGGGTGGCTTGGTCTTCTTCCTAAGACTTACCTTTTCAATTATCATTTTTGTTTACCTGATTTCTTATCTCTTCTGGCACTCTTCTTTTTTGAGCGTTAAATACTTCTCTACTACTTCCTTCCTTGTACCCATAAACCAACTTCCTCTAGTGACTTATCAAAAGAACAACAAATTAGAAGCTCTCTCTTAACCCCACAATCATGGCAAGCTCATCTCTCTCTATTTTAACCATTTTTTCTTAAAGATGTCATATGGCTGCATCAGGTTGTTTACTCAATATGATCACATGTCTTTTAATGGGTGAATTTAATCCATTTTACATATTGTACTTGCCATTAGATTAGAAATTATTTCTACTCTTTTATCTTTTTAAATATAGTATTTTCTTTATTAAATTGTTGGTTTTCATCTTTCTTGCTTTCTTCCAGGTAGAATCTTCCTCAGAAAGGCAAGTACTTTAACTTGCTCTCATGTTTCTTTGATCACTTGTTGTCTGTTTTCCATTTTTTTCTTGTCTTCATGCTCTTTAGGTAACGATAAACTTCCCCCCTCTACCAAAACAGATCACAATTTGTCCACATACAGTCTTGCAGCATTCTCTCAATGTGTTTCCCATGTGAGCACCTTCTCCAAAAGTAATGCCAGTGTAGGTTCTGAAATTACAGAATTTTAAGGTTTTGTATGCCTGAGAACATTCTTTTTATGACTGTTGGACTGGACAAACATTATGTTTGAAGTTTCTACTTTTTATTAATACTTTAAAAAAGTACTTTATCATCTTAGATCCTCTATTGTTGTTGAACAGTGTGCAGTGAAGCCACTTATTATCTTTGCCTGGGCAATCTCTTACTTTCTGTAAGTTTTAGAAATTATTTCTTTTTGATATTCTTAAATTTAAAATTAATGTATTTACGTTTCAGTTTGTCCATACTCCCTTGGGTTCCTACTCTAAAAATTATTTCATTCCGAAGTCTTTTTTTTTAACTTTTTTGAGGCATAAGTAACAAATACAGTGCACATACTCATGGTGAACAATGTAGTATGTTTTGTTTTATGCACAACATAATATGTTTTGTTTTATACACGGTGAAACGTGTTTATACAAGGTGCACTATGTAGTATGCTTTGTTATACATATATACTGTGAAATGATTAACATAACTCAACTGATTAACATATCCATCACCTCACAAAGCTGCCTTTTTGTATGTAATGAGAAACTTACTCTCTTAGTAAATTTTAAGTATACAATACAGTATTATTAACTATAGCTACCTGTTGTACATTAGGTCTCCAGAACTTATCCATCTTATTAATGCAAGTTCGTACCCTTTGACCAACATCTTTTGCTAGTCTGCATTTCCTGATCCTTGGTAACTACCCCTCTACTCTCTGTTTATATAAGTTCGACTTTTTTAGATTCCACGTATAAGTGTAATTATACAAGTTTGTCTATGTCTTTTAAAAAATATTTCTAACTTAATGAGATAAAATTTATTAATTATTTTATTAATGTAATCTTTTCTAGAAGTTTTAAATTTCTGCCTCTGAAATATAAGATATTAATCCATTTAGGCTTTATTTTTTTGATGGTATGAAGTAGGAATTTATTTTCTTTTCCTTTTCTATATAAATAATAGTTCAGGTATACAATACAGTGTTAAATAATCCCACTCCAAAGCTTACCTTGCAACACCCCCTCTGTCATCTGTCAAGTTGCATATAGTTATGATCTGCTTTTCAGCTTTCATGCCTAATTGTAAGTGTCAATTTGTCTATCACTGTGCCAATAACATGTGCTTGCAATAAATCCTTATGTATACTGTAGGGCAAATGCTTTCTTCTTTTCTTCCTCCTCCTTCTTCTTCTTCACTTCTTGGAAAACTAACATAAATTTAAAGTCAACTTACCAAGTCCCATCTATAACCCTATTGAAATATAAATTAACATTTTATCAATTTGATAAATAAGGTCTTTTTATATATGAATGTGGGCAACCTCTTCTATTTATTTAATGCCCTTCTGTAAGGCCAATTTTCAGTTCGGCCTTAAGCAGTAAAGGATTCTTAATGCTCAGTCAGTTGGTATAGCGTGCATTGCACTTGGAAGACACTTTGACCCTATAAAAAAAAATTGCATCAGGATTTCCAGCTCTCTGGGATCCCCTCCCACATAGTAGGAGCTCTCTTTCCCCTCTCGGATTTCCTCTCTGGAATCCCCTTCCACACTCTTTGTAGAAGTCTTTCTTTTCTTCTCTTTTCTCTACCTAAGTAAAATCACCTTTCTGCAACAACAACAACAAAAATTGCATCATTCTCAGCAAACTGACAAGAACAGAAAACAAAACACCACATGTTCTCACTCATAAGTGGGTACTGAACAATGAGAACATATGGACACAGGGAGGGGAGCTTCACACACTGGGGCTTGTTGGGGGGTGGGGGAGCTAGGAGAGGGATAGCAGGGGGTCGGGGGATTGGGGAGGGATAACATTAAGAGAAATATCTAATGTAGATGATGGGCGGATGGATGCAGTAAACCACCATGGCATGTGTATACCTATGTAACAATCCTGCATGAACTGCACATGTACCCCAGAACTTAAAGTATAATTAAAAAAAAATTTGCAGACAGCCGGAAGTTAAGCTAAAACCATGAGAGAAAGTTTTAAGTTTTACCTAGAGAACAAAAGCAAACTCTTGTGTCATGGGTGCTTGGGAGCACTGTTAATTTTACTCTTAAGGAGGGTCTGTTTAGGAAACATTAATAATAGATTTTAAAATAGCCCTCATTTATTCAATGTAGTATAGGACAGTGGCAGCATGTGTAATTAAAATACAGAGATGTGTGTATGGACTCTTGAACCCATGAAACTCACATAAATCTACTTCTGATACATAAATGTAATTCTGGAGTCTCAGGAGCAGCCACAGATGTAACATGGTGCCATCAGCTGCAGCATTCTGCCACTTAACATTACCCAATGACAATTACCAAAGATCATTATCTCCTATCACCTTCTACACCAGCACATTTACCAGAGTTAACAAATAGCAAAACTGACTACAGTGAAATTATCCTTCCATTCTTCCCTAACCTTCTTTATTTGGAACAATTAAATATTCTAAAAATAGGAAGCATAAAGAAATGATTAGAGAATTGAATTGGAAAGACAACTCTTTGATTTGAGGTATTAAAATTTCTTTAGTTGAATCATCTGAGAAAACAATAATTTTAAGTACTAGATTCCATGATTTTCCCAAATGTATGAGAATGTATTGTAAACTCTAGTAAACCATATTTTCTATTTTTCCAGAGAGAACCAAAAGTCAACCATCTAATTATTACCTCCATAAATAAGATATAAGTTACTAACATAAAATACATCTTCTTAAATTCCATCTGTAAATTCTACTCAACCTTTAAAACCCAAATAAATGCAACATTAAGCCTTTTAGTTACCAAAACAAAAATATCTCTTTTCTCTCCTATCCCCGTACTACCTTATACCTGTTATGACATCAATACCATTTTACCTACCCCTATCATAATTTTTGGAAAGTCTCATATCTACTGTAAAGCCAACTATGAGCAGAAAAAAATGGTGGAAACTTTTTTTTCAAAAATGGAAATTTTATAGGATACTCTGTTGAAATATGATATTTGTCTCATGGTATAGTGTTCAATAAATATTTCTTCAGTCTATTAAATAGCAATATACCATTAGAAAGCAATCAGCTGGGTTTTTCTTATGGTGAAATGTGATGGTTTGCATATCTCCATTTAAGATTTGGCTCCCTAGAATGTGGATTATTGGCAGTAATGGAATAGGACAATCTAAGGATAAGCACCAACGGATTAGGGCCAGTTGGAAATGGACAATGCACTATAGCAAGCCCAGTCTATTTATGTTGGCTTCATGCAACCTGCTTAGAAGAGCTGCAGGCAGCCACTAAACCATATTTCTCATGGCATAGAACACAGTACTTTCACTAAATCTTAAAAACTTTAAATATTTATAAAACTTTATCAATAGCATTGTAGTGTTAAAATCTAAATATGGAAAAAATCTCTAAAGTAATGGAGAGCTAATATATTACAAAAGCTGGACCTAGTTCACTTAGATATATAAGTAATTCTTTTAAAAATAATTTTCACATGTTCCTTAATTTAAAAAAAAAAAGAAACATTTAGAAAGGACTTCCAGAAAATAGCATATTGCTTGTTTGGGAACAGACACCTGGAATAATAAGGCCACTTTTTTAAACCTGTTTGATAAATGCACATGTCAGCCCTAACAGATTCCCTTGAACTCTTGCTACTGGTCATCCTTTATTTTTTAAATTTTACTTTAAATTCTTGGATACATGTGCAGAACATTCAGGTTTGCTACATAGGCATACATGTGCCATGGTGGTTTGGTGCACCTATCAACCCATCTTCTAGGTTTTAAGCCCCACATGCGTTAGGTATTTGTCCTAATGCTCTCCCTCCCCTTGTGCCCCATCCCCTGACACAGACCCCAATATGTGATGTTCCCTTCCCTGTGTCCTTGTGTTCTCATTGTTCAGCTCCCATTTATGAGTGAAAATATGTGGTGTTTTGTTTTCTGTTCCTGTGTTAGTTTTCTGAGGATTATGGCTCCCAGCTTCATCCATGTCCCTGCAAAGGACATGAATTCGTTCTTTTTTTATGGCTGCATAATATTACATGGTGCATATTTGCCCATTTTCTTTATGCACTCTATTATTGATGGGCATTTGGATTAATTACAAACCTTTGCTATTGTAAATAGTGCTGCAATAAACATATGTGTTCATGTGATGTGTAATCCTTTGGGTATATACCCAGCAAAGAAATTGCTGGGTCAAATGGTATTTCTGGTTCTAGATCCTTGAGGAATCACCACACTATCTTCCACAATGATTGAACTAATTAACATTCCTACCAACAGTGTAAAAGCATTCCTATTTTTCTACATCCTTGCCAGCATCTGTTGTTTCCTGACTTTTTAATGATTGCCATTCTAACTGACATGAGATGGTATCTCATTGTGATGGGATTTTCATTTCTCTAATTACCAGTGATGATGAGCTTTTTTTCATGTTTGTTGGCCACATAAATGTCTTATTTTGAGAAGTGTCTGTTCATATCCTTTGTCCACTTTTTGATGGGTTTTTTTTTTGTTCTTGTAAATTTGTTTAAGTTCCTTGTAGATTCTAAATATTAGACCTTTGTCAGACGGGTAGATTGCAAAAGTTTTATCTCATTCTGTAGGTTGCCTGTTCACTCTGATGATAGTTCTGCTGTACAGATGCTCTTTAGTTTAATTAAATCCTGTTTGTCAATTTTGGGTTTTGTTGTAGTTGCTTTTAGTGTTTTAGTCATGAAGTCTTTGCTCATGCCTGTCTCCTGAATGGTACTGTCTAGGTTTTCATCTAGGATTTTTTTCTTTTTTTGGTTTGGGGTTTTACATTTTAGTCTTTGATCCATCTTGAATTAAGTTCTGGGATACATGTGCAGAATATGTGGTTTGTTGCATAAGTATACATGTACCATGGTGGTTTGCTGCGCCTGTCAACCTATCATCTAGGTTTTAAGCCCTGCATATATTTTTGTATAAGGTATAAGGAAGGGGTCCAGTTTCAGTTTTCTGCATATGGCTAGCCAGTATTCCCAGCACCACTTATTAAATAGGGAATCCTATCGCCATTGCTTGTTTTTGTCAGGTTTGTCAAAGATCAGATGGTTGTGGATGTGTGGTGTTACTTCTGAGGTCTCTGTTCTGTTCTATTGGTCTATATATCTGTTTTGGTATTAGTATCATGCTGTTTTGGTTACTGTAGGCATGTAGTACAGTTTGAAGTCAGGTGGCTTGATGCCTCCACCTTTGTTCTTTTTGCTTAGATTTGTCTTAGCTATACAGACTTTTTTCTGGTTCCATATGAAACTTAAAGTAGTTGTTTTTAATTCTGTGAAGAAAGTCAACGGTAGCTTGACGGGACTAGTATTTAATTTATAAATTACTTTGGGCAGTATGGACAATTAAGATATTGATTCTTCCTATTCATGAGCATAGAATTTTTTTTGTTTGTTTCGTTTATTAGCTCCTTAAAACAGTGGCTTGTAGTTCTCCTTGAAGAGGTCCTTCATGTCCCTTGTAGGTTGTAGTCCTACGTATTTTATTCTCTTTTTAGCAATTGTGAATGGGAGTTCACTTATTATTTGACTCTCTGCTTGTCTATTATTGGTGTATAGGAATGCTTGTAATTTTTGCACATTGATTTTGTATCCTGAGACTTTGCTGAAGTTGCTTATCAAAATAAGAAGCTTTTGGGCTGAGAGGATGGGGTCTTCAAAATATACAATCATGCCATTTGCAAAAAGAGACAATATGACTTCCTCCGTTCCTGTTTGAATACCTGTTATTTCTTTCTCTTGTCTGATTGTCCTGGCCAGAGCTTCCAATACTGTTCTAAATAGGAGTGGTAAGAGAAGGACATCCTTGTCTTGTGCTGGTTTTCAAAGGGAATGCTTCCAGCTTTTGTCCATTCAGCATGATATTGACTGTGGATTTCTCATAAATAGCTCTTATTATTTTGAGATGTGTTCCATCAATACCTAGTTTATTGGGAGTTTTTAGCATGATGGGATGCTGAATTTTATCAAAGGCTTTTCCTTCATCTATTGAGATAATCTTGTAGTTTTTGCCATTAGTTCTGTTAATGTGATGGATTATGATTATTCATTTGCACATGTTGAACTAGCCTTGCATCCCAGGGATAAAGCCAACTTGATCGTGGTGGATAAGCTTTTTGATGTGCTGTTTGATTCTGTTTGCTAGTATTTTATTGAGGATTTTTGCATCAATGTTTATCAGGGCTATTGGCCTGAAATTTTCTTTTTTTGTTTGTCTCTGCCAGGTTTTGGAATCAGGATGATGTTGGCCTCATAAAATAAATTAGGGAGGAGTCTCTCTTTTTCTATTGTTTGGAATAGTTTCAGAAGGAATGGTACCAGTTCCTTTTTGTACCTCTGGTGGAATTTGGCTATAAATCTGTGTGGTCCTGGGCTTTTTGTTGTTGTTGTTGGTAGCCTATTAATTACTGCCTTAATTCGGAACTTGTTATTAGTCAATTCAAGGATTTGACTTCTTTCTGATTAGGTCTTGGGAGGGTGTATGTCTCCAGGAATTTGTCCATTTCTTCTAGATTTGCTTGTTTATTTTTGTAGAGTTGTTTATATTACTCTCTGATGGTAGTTTGTATTTCTTTGGGATCAGTGGTGATATCCCTTAATCATGTTTTATTGTGTCTATTTGACTTTTTTCTCTTTTTCTTCTTTATTAGTATAGTTAGTGGTCTATCTATTTTGTTAATCTTTTCAAAAAACCAGCTCCTGGATTAATTGATTTTTTTTGAAGTTTTTTTTTTTTTAAATATCTCTATCTCCTTGAGTTCTAATCTGATCTTAGTTATTTCTTGTCTTCTGCTAGCTTTTAAGTTTATTTGATCTTGCTCCTCTAGCTCTTTCAATTTTGATGACAGGGTGTCGATTTTAGATCTTTCCTTATGTGGGCATTTATTGCTATAAATTTCCCTCTAGACACTGCTTGAAATGTGTCCCACAGATTCTGGTACGTTGTGTCTTCGTTCTCATTGATTTCAAGGAACATCTTTATTTCTGCCTTCATTTCATTATTTATTCAGTTGACATTCAGGAGCCAGTTGTTCAGTTTCCATGAAGTTATGTGGTTTTGAGTGCTTTTCTTAATCCTGAGTTCTAATTTGATTGCACTGTGGTCTGAGAGACTGTTATGATTTCTGTTCTTTTGCATTTGCTGAGGAGTGATTTGCTTCCAATTATGTCGTTGATTTTAGAGTAAGTGTGATGTGGTGCTGAGAAGAATGTATATTCTGTGGATTTGGGGTGGAGAGTTCTGTAGATGTCTATTAGGTTTGCTTGGTCCAGATCTGCATTCAAGTCCTGGATTTCCTTGTTGATTTTCTGTCTCATTAACCCATCTAATATTGACAGTGGAGTGTTAAAGTCTCCCACTATTATTGTGCGGGAGTCTAAGTCTTTTTGTAGGTTGTTAAGAACTTGCTTTATGTATCTGGGTGCTCCTGTATCAGGAACATATATATTTAGGATAGTTAACTCTTCTTGTTTTATTGATTCTTTTACCATTATGTAATGCCCTTCATTGTCTCTTTTCATCTTCATTGGTTTAAAGTCTGTTTTATCAGAGACTAGGAGTGCAGCCCCTGCTTTTGTTGCTCTCCATTTTCTTGGTAAATCTTCTTCCATCTTTTTATTTTGAGTCTGTGTGTGTCTTTGCATGTGAGATGGGTCTCCTGAATACAGCACACTGATGGTTCTTGACTTTTTATCCAGTTTACCAGTCTGTGTCTTTTGATTGGGACATTTAGTCCATTTACATTTAACATTAATATTTTTATATGTGAATTTGATCCTGCCATTTTGTTACTGGTTGGGTGTTTTGCCCTTTGGTTGATGCAGTTTGTGTATTGTGTCATTGGTCTTTACCATTTGGTTCTTTTTTGCAATGGCTCTTACTGGTTGTTCCTTTCCGTGTTTAGTGCTTCCTTCAGGAGCTTTTGTAAGGCACAACCCTTACAAAAACAGAGCTCTTGTTAGTAATTAGAGCTGGTTGTTATGAAATCTCTCAGCAATTGCTTGTCCATAAAATGTTTTATTTATCCTTCACTTGTGAAGCTTAGGTTTGCTGGATATGAAATTCTGGGTTGAAAGTTCTTTCCTTCTTTTTTTTTTTTCCCAAAAAGTCAATAAATCCAGGAGCTGTTTTTTTTTAAAAGATCCACAAAATAAACAGACCACTAGCCAGATTAATAGAAAAGAGAGAATAATCAAATAGATGCAATAAAAAAATGATAAAGGGGATATCACCACAGATTCCACAGAAACACAAACTACCATCAGAGATTACTATAAACACCTCTATACACATAAACCAGTAAACCTGGAAGAAATGGATAAATTCCTGGACACTTGCATCCTCCCAAGCCTAAACCAGGAAAAAGTCAAAACCCTGAATAGACCAATAACAAGGGCTGAAGTTGAGGAATTAATTAATAGCCTACCAACCAAAAAAAGCCCAGGTCCAATGGGTTCACAGCTGAATTCTACCAGATGTACAAAGAGGAGCTGGTACCACTCCTTCTGAAGCTATTCCAAACAATCCAAAGAAAGGGACTCCTTCCCAGATCATTTTATGAGACCAACATCATACTGATACCAAAACCCGGCAGAGACTCAACAAGAAAAGAAAACTTCAGGCCGATATCCATGATGAACATAGATGCAAAAACTCTCAATAAACTAGGTATTGATGGAACCTATCTCAAAATAATAAAAGCTATTTACGACAAAGCCACAGCCAATATCATACTGAATGGGCAAAAACTGGAAGCTTTCCCTTTGAAATCTGGCACTAGACAAGGATGCCCTCTCTCACCACTCCTATTCAATATAGTATTGGAAGTTCTAGCCAGAGCAATCAGGCAAGAAAAAGAAATAAACAGTATTCAATTAGGAAAGAAGGAAGCTAAATTGTCTCTATTTGCAGACAACATGACTGTGTACTTAGAAGACCCCATCGTCTCAGCCAAAAATCTGAAATTGATAAGCAACTTCAGCAAAGTCTCAGGATACAAAATCAGTGTGCAAAAATTACAAGCATTCCTATACACCAATAACAGACTTGAAGAGAGCCAAATCAAGAACGAACTGCCATTCACAATTGCTACAAAGAGAATAAAATACCTAGGAATACAACTAACAAAGGATGTAAAGGCCCTCTTCAAGGAGAACTACAAACCACTGCTCAACGAAATAAGAGAGAACACAGATAGATGGAGAAGCATTCCCTGCTCATGATTAGGAAGAATCAATATCGTGAAAATAGTCATACTGCCCAAAGTAATTTACAGATTCAATGCTTTCCCCATCAAGCTACCAATGACCTTCTTCACAGAACTGGAAAAAACCACCTTAAACTTCAACTTCCAGTTGTAGCCTTCTACTTAGTATATGCTCCTACCCTTAGCCACTGACATCAAATATGGGCCTAAAGGTCTTATTAGGTTCTCATACAATTTATTGAAGTCCTGAAATGAGGAATCAGATGAGCAGCTACAGACTTTTTAAAAAACTGTCTAAAGGCTCTTTAAAAGGAAATCTCAAAGTTTATTAAAAAATATATGTGTCTATGACTCGAGACATTTTTCTAAAAAAAAACCCCATAAGTATCATAAGTGTTGTGTCTTGTTACTTGCATTCTACCAATGTGGACATATAAAGATGAGGAAGACAGGTCTTAGCTCAAAAGTATATATAATTTAGATGAGAAACATGCCCGCAAAATTATGTTTTGCATAATTTATGTGTGAGACTATATAATTCAGTATTATATAAGTAGTAAGGATAATTAAAGGTGGAAGAGCCTTTTCAGTTATGGTATTAACAAAGGCTTAGTCAAAGAAGGATGAATAGGATTTTGAAATTGTGAAATTATTCTAATTAGGGGGGAAGTGTGGAAGTTGAAATGCTAAGATTAGTTGAGGAAGGCGGGAGGATCGCTGGAGGCTAGAAGTTCAAGACCAGCCTGGACAACATGACAAGACCCCATCTCTAAAAATAAAGTAAAAATAAAAAGGAAAAAGGCAGCATGGGCCTGTGAGGTCTGTGGGTGCCCACATCCCCCAGCACCGGCCCCCCCGCCCCCCGCCCTTTGTCTTCCAGGTCGCCAGCGTTTCCCAGCTCTCCCTGCATCTGGCTCTACAATGGTCCACTCTGGTTGTCTCCTGTGGATTCTGGTTCCAGACAGAAGGCTGCTTGTTCTCTGCCGTTTATTGTGATCCCAGCAGGCCAGTGTTACTGCAGCGACTGCCAGAGCAGCCTTGACACTATGTAGGAGCTGCAGGCTACCCGTCAGCCATACTTGAGGCTGGTTCTGGAGGTGCTATGCAGCATTGTGGCAACACTGCATCAAAATAATGGGAGCAGATTCTAATTCTTATGGTTTTTTATGGGAATTGTTGATATGGGCAGCTATGTTTGGATTTTTTGCTATTCTCTTTTTTTTGTGAAGAGGTTTTAGATCGGTTAGGAGTTGGATTTACGTGGGAAAAGAGAAAAAGCTTGCTAAAATGCTTTCTAGACTAACTGAAGAAAAATGTAAACTACTTGAAAAATTTGGCCTTATTCAAAAAGAATATGAAGGCCATGAAGTAGAGTCATCTTTAAAGGAGGCCAGCTTTGAGAAGGAGGCAACAGAAGCACAAAGCTTGGAGGCATCCTGTGAAAAGCTGAGCAGGTCCAATGCGGAACTTGAGGAAGAAA
>CAUYLG010015005.1:0-14553 GCA_963573385.1 Cacajao melanocephalus | reverse complement strand
GGAATACTATGCAGCCATAAAAAACGATGAGTTCATGTCCTTTGTAGGGACATGGATGAACCTGGAAACCATCATTCTCAGCAAACTGACACAAGAACAGAAAATCAAACACCACATGTTCTCACTCATAGGTGGGTGTTGAACAGTGAGATCACATGGACACAGGGAGGGGAGTATCACACACTAGGGTCTGTTGGGGAGAACAAGGGGAGGGACGGTGGTGGGTGGAGAGTTGGGGAAGGATAACATGGGGAGAAATGCCAGATATAGGTGATGGGGAGGAAGGCAGCAAACCACATTGCCATGTATGTACCTATGCAACAATCCTGCATGTTCTTCACATGTACCCCAAAACCTAAAACACGATAAAATATTTTTTTAAATGCTTGTAAGTTGTTGATTTGTACATTTTCCTTCATTCTATGGAAACTAATGTTATCGGAATACTTTTAAAGATATCTCTTTAATGATTTCTTCTGGATAACAAGTTGCCAGCTTCACACTCATATTCATCACTGATAAATCTGTGGTTTTCTCCAAAGTACAAAGTTCCATGACAATAAATCCCTTCAAAAGAAAACATGCTTTGTAGCAGAGCTGTTTATATGACCTGACAGACATTGGTCTATGATAACAGTGCTTTTTGGAAAGTAGTTGAGGCATTTTCTCAATAATAAACTCAACAAATATTTTTATTAGTCTCCTTCCATGCGCCTGCTAGTCTGTATAATAAAGTTAACTAATTGTAGGCAGTTGGCACTGGGGAGGAAGACTGAAAAAGTGATTGCAACATAGAACTTCACAGACATTATGTCCTGCCATTAAGTAGTAAGAATGTTTCAACTTTCTTTTTCTTTTCCCCCAACAAATATTCTAAACATTCCCACAAGGAAATCAATAATAATAAAAATAAATCTCCAAACAATTCACCAAGACAAGCGTGCACATACAAAAAAGGATTTGGAGCTGAAATTAGAAAGAAACCAAGTGGGGAGGGCTGTCTGAGGGTGAAACCTTCCTTTCCCATAACTGTTTTTGTTCCCTAATGTGTAATTTATTCCTGGTGTTAGTTTCCTTTGCTCCCCAGGTCCTTGGGATTGTGGACTTTGTTTCCAGGACTCTATTGTTGCCATAAAATTACCCTCTCATGAAATGATGTGTCAGATTCACAGGTTTGTTATACTTGAATTTTACCTGATACTATTATACCTGTTCTTTTTTCCCTTTAGTCACTGCTAATTCTAAAGCAAATGTATTCCATGAACTTTAACTCATTTTCTGAAGGCAATCTGAATCCATCCAACCCTCTGAGCATTGAATCTAGGAGTAAGTGAGTCTTACATGTACTAAATTCGAGTGATGTTAGGTTCACAGGATTCTCAGAGAAGCCTAGTTATTTTCAAGCGAGCCAATGGACCAGGTTATTCTGAGCCTGCTAAAGAGAACGTGTGCTTCATTAAGTTAGGCCTGGTTCTGACCCTTACCTTCCCCGTATCCTCTAATTGACCAGGAGCCAAGCTGGAGCTCCTGGGATCCTTCAACAGAGGAATAAATTAATCTGGCATCCAAACTGGAGATGGAAAATTTCTTCAAATTTTGTAACCATGGCCCCAAGGGGTGGGAGGGAGACTGCTGGGTGGAGTAGGGGGAGGCATTGTTTTCTTCTTTCTGAAAAGAGAATTTAAAATATATGCATAATATTTTGAGTTGTCTTTTCCAAATAAAAATATATTTTAAGGAAAATACAACCACATTATAGTATAATTTGATCTGCCCTGAAGTGGGGCACGCTAGGGACACTAATTGTGAAAATATAACTTATACACAGAAACCAACTTTCTAATTATATTAACTTTTAAGTGTCTGTAGTTTTCGTTACAGTAGAATTACAGTGAATCACATTTTAAGGTATTTAAAGTGATTGTAGGTTTTGCTTGTGAAAGAGAGCCAACCGAAGATCAGAGGCAAGCATCAATATTAGAGTAAATAATGAAGCAGTTGTCTGACCTTCATATACCCCATAGTGTAATATTGGGGTTCAGGGGCTCAGGGTGCTCTCAGCTTCCCTGAGAGGACGTTTCTCCAGGTTCTTGGTCTCCTGCCCTCTCAGGAATGAGAGAGGTGACCATGGTGCAGTGTGCAGTAAATGCCGGACTCAAAAGTGTTTGTAGAAAGTGATTTATTGAGAGAGAGAGAGAGTGACAGAGAAAGAAACAGCTAACTCTCACACTGAGTGACAGAATCCAGAAGGATGGAATCCAGGAGAGAAAAGCAGCTTCCACACTGAGTGGAAGGGAATAGAGAGAGAGATGGAGTTTAGGAGGGGAAGACAGGCTTCCATGAGAAAGTGTGGAAGGGGACCCCAGAGGGGAAATCCAGGAGAGAGAAAGATGGCTTCCATGAGAGTGTTCATGGAAGGGGATCCAAACATGGAGTCTGAAGGGGTGTGGAAGAAGGGGGCTTCTTTTTTTTTTTTTTTAAAGGGGACTTTTAACTTGGGAGGGACCCCCACCTTCTCTAAGACCCCGGGCCAATGAAAGGAGTTCCTTAGAACTTCCGCTGGAGTGATTGACTTTTTGTTTCTTCCCACACGCGAAATTTAAACATAAACCGTTCAATCTCCCGGATGGAGCGAGGTGGGAGGGGAGCATGGCGATGAGAAGTTCTTGCCCTGAAAACTACGCCCCCTTGTGGACCCAGAAAGAGAACACATTCCCTCAATAGTGTCAAAGTGGTACTTATTTTCAGAAAAGATGTTGAGAAACAAAAGGTAGTCGGGGAAAAGTCCGCATGTATTTACTGAGGATCTGTTTTCTGTCTGGGAGGTTTTCGAACATAGGCCATTAACATTTCCTTATTTATTGTTCGCTCTTTTGAACATGTCAGTATACTTTTACTTACCTTACATTTTAAATAATCACGTTGGAATTTTTTTCTGTATTTACAAAGCATTTGTATTATTTTCTTGTCAACTTCTGGAATACATTCTTTTTAAAAAAGTTTCTGTAATAGTCATTTTCTTACTGATTTACAAAATGTCTATGCATTAATATAATTAACCTCTATTATTAACAGTGTAAATATTTTCCCCTAGTTTATTGTTTTCAAAGTTTGTGTGTAGCATTTAAGTATAGTGGAAAACGATTTTATAATCATATTTGTCAGTCTTTTTATTTATATTTTTGTCTTTGGTGTTACACACTGAAAAGCTTTTCTCTCCTTAGACTATGTAGTCCCTTTTTTTTAATTCTTGTAAAATGATGCACTTTAAAAAATTTATATTTTAGAGACAGGGTCTCATTCTGTCACCCAGGCTGAGGTACAGTGATACCATCATAGCTCACTGCAGCCTCAAACTCCTGGGCTGAAGCAATTCTCCTGTCTCAGTTTCCCAAGTAGCTGTGACTACAAGCACATTCCACGATGACCCATGCCTGGCTTTTTTTTTTTTTTTTTTTTTAATTTTGTAGACACAGGGGCTCACTATGTTGCCCAGACTAATCTCAAACTCCTGGCCTCAAGTGATCCTCCCTCTTCAGCCTCCCAAAGTGCTGGGATTACAGGCATGAGTCACTGCCTGCAGCCCTAGCCATGGCTTTATATTTTGCGTTTCAATTTCGAATCCATCTGGGATTCATTTTGGTACCTTATATGTTGTGGTAATTTGATTTTCTATTTTCCCACAGACTTACATGGTAGTTTTGAGCAATTGTTGAGTAACTCATTTTTCCTTTGATGATTTGAGATGCTAACTTATCCTGTATTGATATTTTATATCTTTTTAAGGCTGTTTATATAAAGCTATTAATGTCCCAGTACAAAATAAAACATTAAGCATTCTTTGATTTCCTTTTTCCCTGCTCAATGGACTTACTGCACTTATTTTTATTACGCTCTAATAATTCTTTACATTATTTACACTCTCTGGACATTTGTATTAGGTTTTATAACTATGTTTGGAGTTTGTGCATTTTATTAATTTCTAAGTCAGCTGGTATATATTTTCAATTCAAAATATCAGAAGAGATAAATGATTTCTGGTCTTTGTTTATGCTTATATGTCCAAGAGTAGGTCTTTCTGTTGTTTATATACATTAAAAATAATAGGAATGAATACAGAATTTGAGGACTTTTTTTGTAGGGGATGAAGGGAATGATACCTGGAAAATGTCCCTTTCCTGGGAAACAGAGTTTGTTTGTTTCCCTACATGGATGGCTTGTGGGATTTTTCTTCCCCATTAAAATTCAAAGGTTGGCCAAGTTAAGTCATTTCATTAATTTTGCCTCATACTTGATAAATTTTTGAAATCTAACGATCTGAATCTCCCTTTGGTTCAGGTCAAAGATCTTCTGTAGGTTTTTATGTTAGCTTTTTGTACGTTTGCTTTATCTTCTTCTGGAATTTCTGGTATACATATCATTTCCTGGAACTGTTTTTCATTCCCTTTTCTTTCATCCTATTAATCTTTGCATAATTGAGTTATAGGATAACCTTGCTGAGTATATCTTCTAATTTTTTCATTTTTCTCCTGCTGTTTGCAGTTTGTTGTTACCTCTGGGTTCCAAGCAACTTAAAGCCAGACTGTGTTTCAGATCTTTGTATTTCCGGTTCTTAGTGCAGTGCTTGGCACAGAGAACATGATGAATAAAAGTTTATTGAATTATATTGCAATAAAGTTGCTCAAATATAAGTGGTAAAAATTTATTAGGAAATAATTTTCAGTGACAACAATATGTATATCTTGGTGTAAAATGACTGACATATATTAGCTGTGAAGTCTTTTCAGAAATTATGATATTGTATATAAGAATTTTAGCTTAGAGCCACCAATATTATTCTATAACTTTAAAATCAAGCCCAGCCCAGCCCCAGCCCCCAGGCATACTATTGTAGTAGGGTAAAAAGACATGTAATAAAGTATTAAAATAATGACTAACATTTGCTGGGGCTTACTAAGGGGAAGGACCTAGCCAAGGGCTCTGCATACATAATCTCATTTAATCTTCTCTACATATTTGTTAGGCCTTACATTTACTAATGAAGAAACTGAAGTTTAGAGGGTAATTTGCAAAAGGTCATATAGCTAGTAAGTAGCTGAGCTAGGATTCGAGCCCAGGCCTGATTAATTCCAAAGTCTGTGATTTAACTAATTAAACTGGACTGGGTGGCTTTTCCTTTTCCCAGTTCTCCTAACGCTGAGGTTCAGTGACACTGTCATGTTTCTTGACTTCATACGCATGCTGACTCTTCCTTCTTTCCTTCTCTCTCTTCTTTCCTTTTTCTCTTTCCCCAGAACTCTGATTTGACTTCATAGAATCTGAATCTTTAAGATTATAGTCTATGAAAATGGGAGGCTTATCCTTGATCTAAAGCTGGTCAAGTCTAAGTTATCACCCTTTTCCTCATCCTATTTGCCTTTAGCCACACAATTAAATGCCTGTTATTTACAGTGGCCTCAAAGAAAGAGAAGTAGCGTATAGTCTTTAGCTTTAGAAGGTTACAGTCTGGTTGCACAGGACAGCATATGTACATAGAAAGAGACCATTTGCCCACATAGCTGCTTTTAAAATAGTCATCTGTGTTACAGGTTTGTTTGATATTTCAAGATGCTCTTTAAGATTCTTTCGAGATGAGGGAGTTTCTGGTGCTGAAATGGGTGTTCCCAATCATCCTTTACTCCAAGACCCTCAAAACCAAACCTTGTCCATTGCAAGGGAATTTAGACCCCTGGATTGCGCACTGCAGGTGCTCCACATCTGGGGCCTGTGTGGGAATGATGAGCTCATAATGGGGACCATGAGCTTTCAGCCTTGTCTTGGAGCACAGTGCCATGGAAGGAAGAGGACCAGGGTGACTCTTTTTTTGACCTCTGTCTTATTTGTTGGTGACTGGGGCAAAAGCTACATTAAGGGGTAACAGTGATAGCAGAGATTATGCAAAGAATGAACAGAAAGTAGCATGGTGTATTCATTAAGGAATTGGGCTTCGGATTAAGAAAGCCCTAGCTCTGAATCCCTTCTCCACCAATTATCAGCTTTATGACCTTAGACAAGTTCCTTAAAACCCATTGAGCTTGATTTTTCTCATATTTTACATCAAGTACTCAAGAAATAACAGTACTTTTAATAGTAATCCACTGGGTGCAGTGGCCTTGTTTTTCTACCTAGTGTCCATTTTTCCTTTTTTTTTTTTTTAAAATAACACAATGATATTCTCACCTCCCCCTCAATGTAATTTCCAAAGTTCTCAATCCTCCTGTCAGCAAGGGGTGAACATATGACTGGAGCTAAGCCAACAAGTCTCTCTTTGCGGACTTGGAATCTTGAATTAGTTGATACTCTGAAGAGATTGTCCATTGATTCCTGCCACCTGGACCTTTAGAGCTGCCTCAATTGCTGTCTTTCTTTTAAACTTGGTAATCTGACCACCTCCTGTTCTTCTTCTGCATCTAACATCAACTTCTGCAAAAAGCTGAGCAGATTAGGTTTTGTTTACAGCTGAAGGAACCTGCCAACTACATGTGGTCAGTCTTCTCATGCCCACATGGTCGATTTCTTTATCTTTGATTTACTCCAAGAAACCCATTTGATCAATTACTCTTGTCCTAAACATCCCTCTCGAAAGTAATTTAATAATCATTTTAGGCATCTCCTGTATTGTCTAACATTTCATCGTGAAGAGTATCCATTTTCTTCAAAGCATTTCTGGGCATATCTAAAGCCCATGTCATCTGTGGTAACCTCGTGTATAACTGAGAATAATGCATCCGTCTTCGCCATGGTCTGGTGCACCTATGCGGCTGCTGTGTCTGTTTTCTAGACCCAGCGTGCCCAGATTTTTCATCTGCTCTCACAGAGTTTCATCTCCAAATCTTTTATTATATTGGATTCCCTCCTCTGAACTCTTTCCATTAGCTAGAAAGTACACCCTATCCAATAATATCATAGTATCACAGACAGCACAGAGGTCACATCCTGTCCAGAAGGTAACTGTCTAGCCCCCAGGGCGTGACATTTGTTCTTCATACCTGAGGTAGCTGTGAATGTTCTGGGTCTCCTGCCCAGGCATACTCTGAGCATGCAACAAGTGGGAAGGGGTTAGCAGACAGGTATCCACGTGTTCGGGGGAAGAGTCATTGCCTATTCTGAGCAGTGCTAATCAGTTCAATTTCTCTTTGTGTCTACTTTGAACTACAGTCTCCTTTCTAACACAGGAACACCAAAGTGAGTGATAATTAACAGTTATCCAGAGCTCATGATGTGCCAGGCGCTGTGCCAAAGGCTTAACATTTATGAACTCATTTAATTTTTACAATATCCCTTTACACTAGGTTATTATCTTCACTTTACAAATGAGATAACAGTTATACTGGGTCCAGGTTACATGGCTAGGAAATGAAGTAGCAGAAATTTGAACCCCTGGATTTGACTGTGAAGCCCGTGTCTTTAATGTAACATTGAATTATTTAAACATTCAAGAGGAATGGGCTGGAAAATATTAGCCAAAAATTAGGGCATGTGATTTTTTTTTCAAAAAGGTAAAGTCTTAAAATTCACACAGCATGGCATAAGATTTCCTGGTTAAAAAAAGTGAGAAATAGCTCATGCATATTTCCTTTCCCAGAGATTAAACATAAGTATTATATATTGAAGGCTCTAAGAAATCCTGATATGAAGAAACCCATTTAAGGCCACATTCTCTCTCTCTCTCTCTCTCTTTCTCTTTTTAAATAATTAGGACAGCTTTAATTGTTTTGCCTTATTGCTTAGCTAGAATGTCTAGTACATCTTCCAGAACCTCTGATTCTAGGAGAAAGACATTTAGTTTTTAATTATTAAATATCACACTGAGTAAAAGTTTCTGTAAGTGTTTATCAGATGAAGAAAGTTTCTTTTCTTTCTTAGTTTCAAAGAAAGTTTTTATTTTTTTAAATTATACTTTAAGTTCTGAGATACATGTGCAGAACATGCAGGTTTGTTACATAGGTATACACGTGCCATGGTGGTTTGCTGCACCCATCAACCTGTCATCTGCATTAGGTATTTCTCCTAATGCTATCCCTCTCCTAGCTCCCCCACACCCTGACAGGCCCTGGTGTGTGATGTTCCCTTCCCTGTGTTCATGTGTTCTCATTGTTCACTCCCACTTATAAGTGAGAACATGCAGTGTTCGGTTTTCTGTTCCTGTGTTAGTTTGCTGAGAATGATGGTTTCCAGCTTCATCCATGTCCCTGCAAAGGATATGAACTCATCCTTTTTTATGGCTGCATAATATTCCATGGTGTATAGGTGTAAGACCACATTCTCTAAATTTATTTTAACAGAGGAGACCTCTTTCTCACTGAGAGTACCAAAATATACAGTAGACTTAAGTACTTGTTAGGATACTACACTGAATTATACATATAATGCTTCAAATCTTCATGATGACCATGCAGTAAATGCAATATTATTTCAATTTTTCAGATGAGGAAACTGACTCTCAGAAAGATCTACCTCTCCAAAGGCTGTGTATGGGTAAATTGCTAATTAGGGATTTTATGCCCGTTCTATAACATTCTAATGTCTTTGCTTTGCTTGCATGCTTAAAATATTTATTTCCCCACCTAAGACCTCAGATAAAGAAAATTGAGTTTCAAGAGTTATTATTGCCCCATCTTTTTGGATGTCTTGGGCATGTGAAAGCAGCATGGTGAGGAGGAAAGAGCACCTGCTTGGTGTCAGGAAATCTTGGGCTGGATGGAAACCTCTCCTACAGACAGCTAACGTTGCCTGTGAAAGTTGCTTAATCTCTCTCAGCCCGTTTTCTTTCCTATGAAATGGATATTCATAGTGTGATTAGCTTATTAACTGTTTTCCTCAGGATATGCATTCAACTCCATATTTTATTCTGACAAAGTGGACAATACAAATGGCGTTATTTGTAGCTCAAAAGACAGCACCTTAGATCAGATATGGTTTGCCTGATTTATAAAATTTTAGAGATAGCCAAGAAATACTAACGTGCTTTTCCATATTATTTATTTATTTATTTATGAGACACAGTCTGGCTTTGTTGCCCAGACTGGAGTGCAGTGGCACGATCTCTGCTCACTGCAACCTCTACCTCTCAGGTTCAAGCAAATGAGATCTCTGCTCACTACAACCTCGACCTCCCAGGTTCTCCTGCCTTAGCCTCCTAAGTAGCTGGGACTACAGGTGCATGCTACCACGCCTGGGTAATTTTTGTATTTTTAGTAGAGATGGGGTTTAACCATGTTGGCAGGATGGCCTTGAATTCCTGACCTCAGATGATCTGCCCACCTCTGTTTTATTAAAATATCTTATTTAGAAGGCCAGGTACAGTGGCTCACACTTGTAATCTCAGCACTTTGGGAGGCCAAGGCAGGAGGGTCACTTGAGTCCAGGAGATCAAGACCAGCCTGGACAACATAGTGAGACCTTGTCTCTACCTAAAATGATTTTTAAAAAATTAGCCAGGTGTGGTGGCTCACACCTGTCATCCCAGTAGGAGGCTGAAGTAGGAGGATCTCTTGAGCTCGAGAACTCAAGACTGCAGTGAGCCCCATCATGCCATTGTACTCCAGCCTAGATGACAGAGCAAGACTCTCTGTTAATATCTCAATCAATCAATCAATAAAATATCTTATTTCAGATCTTATTTTTATTTTATATACTTTAGATACGGAAAATTGATCTATTTTAAGTGTATATTTCATTAAATGTTGACAAATGTGTACAATCATATAACCACCATTGCAATCAGGTTACCGAACATTCCCATCATCCTAGAATGTTCCCTTCTGAACTTCTGCACTCATTGCCCTCTCCCCAGCCCCAGCTCCCAGAAAGCACTGATCTGCTTTTGCCACTTTGATACATTTTGTCACTGTTTTGCCTTCTCTAGAATGTTACTTAAAAGGGATCAGACAGTATGTAGTCTTCTGTGTCTGACTCATTTAGCATAATGCTTTTGAGATTCATCTGTGTTGTTTTGTGTTTCAGTAGTTCATTTCATTTTGCTGCTGTTATTCATCCATTAGACAATTAATGGAAATTTAGTTTTTGCCTTCCATGATATTTAGTACATGTCTTTTTATGAGCATACATTTTTACTTATTTTGGGTAGATACCTAGAGTAGAATTTCTGGGTCATAAAGTTACTATGTACTTAACATTATAAGAAACTGCTAAACTGTTTTCCAGAACATTTTTTTTCTATTTTGCATTTGCATAAGTACAAATTATGAGAGTTATGGTTCCACTTTCTCACCTACTTGTCATTGTCAGTCTTTTAGCTTTTTGATATTCTAATATATGTGTAGGTATCTCATTGTAGTTTTAATCTAAATTGCCGTAGTAATTATGTTTAGTATCTTTTCATGTGCTTGTCATAATATACCTTCTTTGATAAAGTATATATTCAATGTTTGTCCATTTAAAAATCAGTTTGGTTGTCCTATTAGTGAGTTGCAAGAGTTCCTTATATATTCTGGGTAGTAAGTCCATTTCATATATGTGTTCGCAAATACATTCTCCCAGGTAACAGACTTTATTTGGTCCATGGGCCACAGTTTGTCAACACCTGATATAGAGTTTTATCAGCTTTATTAGACATATTTAATTGTAAAGACATTCAATTTATCCACATTGTTTTCTTTTATGGCTTAAGCTTTTGGTGTCATATTTAAGAAATCTCTGACTGACCCAAGGTAACAATGATTTTCTTTTGTATTTTCTTTTAGAGGTTTTATAATTTTAGTGATTATTTATTGTTCTAACATACATTTATGTTTATGTGATAATTATGTTTATACTTAATTTTTATAGGCGATATAAAATAAGGATTGAGTTCAAAGTTTTGAAGATGGATGTCTATTTTTTCCACTTGTTGGAAAGACTCTTCTTTCCTGATTGAATTATCTTGGCCCATTATTGAAAATTAGTTGATAACATATATGTGGATGTCTATGAGCTTTCTATTTAGTTCCAGAAATCTGTATGTCTATCCATACACTGTTAGCTATGTATTTTTTCAGATGTCCCATATCAGGTTGAGGAAGTTCTTTTTTATTCCTAAATTGCTGCAAATTTCTATCAAATAGTAAAAAGTAAAATATTTGTAATTCTTTTTTACTTGGCATCTGTTGAGATAACTATATAGTATATCCTTTATCATAGTATGTTAATATGCTGAATTTACCCTGAGTCTCAAATATTAAACTGACCATGAGTCCTTGGAATGAACAATACTTGGTCATGGCATATTATCTTAATATTCCATGGGGTTTTTTTCTTATAATATTTATGTCTGGTATCAGTATTAAGGTACTACTGGTTTTACAGTTGAGTTGGAAATGGTGCCATCCTCTTCTATTTTCTGGACAAATTTGTATTCTTTCTTTCTTAGATGTTTAATTGAATTAATTACTGAAGCTGGGCATAAAAGTCTCTTCATGGGAAAATTTTTAAGCTAAAAAGTCTATGTTCTTAGTAGTTATAGGACTATTTAGATGATTTATTTCTTTTATGAGTGAGCTATCATAGTTTGTGTCTTTCAACAGATTTTTCATGTAGTCTAAAATGTTGAATTTCTTGGCATAAAATGTTCATAATATTTCCAATAATATGTTTAATATCTGTAGGATCTGTAGCGACACCCTTGCTTTCATTTCTGATACTGACACTTTGTGTCTTTTCTCTTTGTTCTGATTTAACTGGCTAGGTGCGGGGTTGACAAGCTTTTTTCTGTAAGGTATTAGATAGTAACTGTTTTAGGCTTTGTGGGCCATGAGCTAATGTCTTCTTCCTCCCTTCCTTCTTTGTCTCCTCCTTCCTCTTTAGCATCTTGTAAAAATATGAAAACAATCTCTAACTGCAGAGTATTAAAAAACAGGTAACAGACGTTATTTGGTCCATGGCCATAGTTTATCAGCACCTGGTCTAGAGTTTTATCAGCTTTATTAGTAATTTTTTAAAAACCAGCTTTTGTTTTCATTGATTTTTCTCTATTGTTTTACTGTTTCCTTTATCATTGATTGATCTGATTTTTTTCTTTTGTTTAGTTGAGGCTTTATGTACTCTTCTTCTTCTGGTTTTTAAATATAGATTCTCAGATTATCTACTTGAAGTATTTGTTCTTTTCTAATATAACCAGCTAATGCTTTAAAATTACCTTTAAGTACTGTGTTGCATCCCATAACATCTGATACATTGTTTTTGTTTCTATTCATCTCAAAGTATTTTCCAGTAATTATTGTGAATTCTTTGTTAACCCATGAACTCTGAAATATGTTGACTGATTTGCAAATATTTTTAGATTTTCCATATAGGTATCTGTTATTGCTTTCTCATATAATATCACTGTGGTAAGAGAACACTTTTTGTTATTTAAACCTTTTAAAATTTATGAGACTGATTTTCTATCCTGGAATAGGACCTATCTTGATAAATTTTCTATGTGCATTGGAAAATAACATGTATTCTTCTGTTGTTGGGTAGCATGTTTTATAAATGTCAATTAGGTCAAAATTTTGGCAATATTGTTCATGTCTTCTACATTTTTGCTGATTTTCTGTATACTTGTGCTCTCAGCCAATGAAAGAGAGCTGTTAAACGCTCCAACTGTAATTGCTGATTTACCGGTTCCTCTCCTCAGTTGTATCAGTTTTGTTTCATACATGCAGTCATGTGCCACATAACAATGTTTCAGTCAACAGTGGACCACATATACACTGATAGTACCACAGATCATAATGAAGCTAAAAACTCTTGTTTAGTGATGTCACAGCTATTGTAATGTTGTAGCACAATTTAGCCTAAGCATACAGTGTTTATAAAGTTTAAAGTAGTATACAATGATGTCCTAGGCCTTTACATTCACTCACCACTCACTCACTGACTCACCCAGAGCAGTTTTCAGTCCTGCAAGTTCCATTCATGGTTAATGCCCTATAGAGGTGTACCTTTTTTTTTTTTTTAAATCTTTTATACTATATTTTTGCTGCATCTTTTCTGTGTGTATATGTACAAATCCTTAACATTGTGTTACAGTTGCCTACAGTGTTAAGTATAGCGACATGCTGTACATGTTTATAGCGTAGGAGCAATAGGCTGTACCATATAGCTTAGGCATGTCGTAGGCTATACCATCTAGTTTTGTGCAGGTATACTATGATGTTCTCACAACAAGATCACCTAAGAATGCATTTTCCAGAATTTATCCTCATTGTTAAACAACATATGACTGCATTACATTGTTTGTGTACTTTGAAGCGCTGATATTAGGTGCATACATGTTTAGCATTCTTATATTCTCTTAATGAATTGACCCCTTTTTTATCATGAAATTACCTTCTTCATCCCTGATATAATTCTTTGCTCTAAAATCTACTTCATACAGTCACCCCAGCTTCCTTTTGATAAGTGTTTTCATATTGTATCTTTCTATTCACTAACTTTTAGCTTATCGGTGTCTTAATATTTACGTCTTATAGAGGGCATATCATTGGGTTTTGCTTTTTAATCTAATCTGATAACCCCCTTTAATTTGGGTGTTTACACTATTATATTTAATCTAATTATCAATATATTTGAATTTAAATTTAACATATTGTTATTTTCTTCTTTTTTTCATTTCTGCTCTTTGTTATGTTTCTTTCCTTATTTCTCCAATTTTCTGGGAGGTTAGTTAAGTTTTTATTTAATTTCCTTTTTTATTCTGCTATTGTGTTATTAGGTATATTATTATAATAAAGTAACCACTTTATTTCACTATTTTAGTGGTTACTTCAGGGTTTACAATATACTTTTAAACTTATTACTGTATACCTTCAATTCCTGTATACAGTAAGACTCATAACAGAATGCTTCTATTTCCCCACTTTTGTGTTATTGTTGTCATACATTTTACTCTGACTTCTATTATAAACTTGACAATTCATTATTTTTGCTTTAGATAGTTGATTTTTTTTAAAGAAGTTTCAAACTGATAAAAATGTTTTCTATTTATTCAAATTTTTACCATCTCCAGAATTTTTCATTCATTTATATTGATCCAGATTACCATCTGATATAATTTTTTTTTTGAAAGAAAGAAAAAAAGAAAGAAAGTGAGAGTGAAAGAAAGAAAAAAAGAATGTAAGAGAGAAAGAAAGAGGAAGAGAAAGAGAGAGAGAGAACGGGATTCTTGTTTTATTGCCCAGGCTAGAATGCAGTCTAAAAATGGGTATTAAAAACCTCTTTTATGTCAATAATTGTGCCTAACAATGGAGACAGGAAGGAATAAGGGATGAAAATAACAAACAAGCAGCCAACCAATATTTTATTTAAACCTGTGAAATGCTATGCAATTGCTGAGGAGTGATTTACTTCCAACAATGTGGTCACTTTTAAAATAGGTATAATGTCATACTGAGAAAAATGTATGTTTTGTGGATTTGGGGTGGAGAGTTCTGTAAATATTTGTTAAGTTTATTTGTTCCAGGTCTGAGTTCAAGTCCTGGATATCCTTGTTAATTTTCTATCTCGTTGATCTAACATTGACAGTATAAT
>CAUYLG010015003.1:0-94220 GCA_963573385.1 Cacajao melanocephalus | reverse complement strand
TTACACTAAAATTAACTCCAGATGGATTAAAGACTTAAACATAAGACCTAACACCATAAAAACCCTAGAAGAAAACCTAGGCAAAACCATTCAGGACATAGGCATAGGCAAGGACTTCATGACTAAAACATCAAAAGCATTGGCAACAAAAGCCAAAACAGACAAATGGGACCTAATTTAACTCCAGAGCTTCTGTACAGCAAAAGAAACAATCATTAAAGTGAACCGGCAACCAACAGAATGGGAAAAAATTTTTGCAATCTACCAATCTGACAAAGGGCTAATATCCAGAATCTACAAAGAACTAAAAGATTAACAAGAAAAAAACAAACCCATTCAAAAGTTGGTGAAGGTTATGAACAGACACTTTTGAAAAGAAGACATGTGAGGCCAACAAACATATGAAAAAATGCTCATCATCACTGATTATTTGAGAAATGCAAATCAAAACCACATTGAGATACCACCTCATGCCAGTTAGAATGGTGTTCATTAAAAAATCTGGAGACAACAGATGCTGGAGAGGATGTGGAGAAATAGGAACACTTTTACACTGTTGGTGGGAGTGTAAACTAGTTCAACCATTGTGGCTGAACTAGTCCTCAAGGACCTAGACATAGAAATTCCATTTGACTCAGCAATCCCATCAGTAGGTATATACCCAAAGGATTATAAATCATTCTATTATAAAGACACATGCACACTAGGTATATACCCAAAGGATTATAAATCATTCTATTATAAAGACATGCACACGTATGTTCATAGCAGCACTGTTTACAATAGCAAAGACCTGGAACCAACCCAAATGCCCACTGATGATAGACTGGACAAGGAAAATGTGGCAAATATACACCATGGAATACTATGCAGCCATAAAAAATGATGAGTTTGTGTCCTTTGTAGGGATATGGATGAATCTGGAAACCATAATTTTCAGCAAACTGACGCAAGAACAGAAAATCAAACACCACATATTCTCACACTCATAGGTGAGTGTTGAACAATGAGAACACATGGACACAGGGAAGGGAGCATCACACACTGCGGTCTGTTGGGGGAAATAGGGGAGGGACAGTGTGGGGTAGGGAGTAGGGGAGGGATAACATGGGGAGAAATGCCAGATGTAGGTGATGAGGGGATGGAGGCAGCAAACCACATTGTCATGTGTGTACCTTTGCAATAATCCTGCATGATCTGCACATGTATCCCAGAACCTAAAGTACAATTTAAAAAATTTCCTTTTATTAACTGAAATAAATTTGCTTTCTAAAAGAGACTTCTTAAACTTCATCCTAAGCAATGAGATCCATGAAATCACAAGTTGGATGTGCTAAGTTTTTTTCCTTATACGGTAAAATCAATATTAAAATAGAAAGTGTGCACATATGTACTACATTTTTGGGAAGTTTGGTTTCAGTTTGGAGCTTGGAACACAGCAAATAATCAAGACAGTGGTCATTTCTGTTGCTGGAAGTTGCAGATGAACATGCAGTGGAACACTTTGTGCATATTCAAGCTAACTTTTAAAAACGTATGTTATTATTACTAACATGCTATTTTCCCAATGCATTTTCAAACTAGATATTGCTAATTTATAGAAAAAAGATATAAATGAGTTTTGTGTATTTTTAAATAACTAGTCCATCTTAATAAATTTGATTATTTGGTCCATTGATTTTCCATTAGATTGTTTTGATTTCTTCAAGCAAAAGAGCACATCATCTGGGAATGCTGATAAGTTTTCCCTCTTATTGCTATTTAATGATGTCTTATCATAGTAGCTAGAACCTATAGGACAACATTGAACAACAATGGAACAACAATGGTGGTATCTAAAAGTCTTTGTTTCTTCCTTACTTCAGTGGAAATGCTTCTAGCTTTTTGCTGTTTGATTTTTTTCTTAGTAACATTAAACATAATGTTGTCTATTGGTTTATGAAAGATATTTTTTGTCTCGTTAAGGAAGTGTCATTATATTTCCGGTTGACTAAGAATTATTGTCTGTGGGTTCCACTTTTCAGACATTGCAGGAAAAAAAAAGAATTATTGTCTGAATGGGCATTGTGTCTCACCAAATCCTTTTTTTCTTCCAATTATTTTTTCATTTCAATAGCTGTTGGGGTACAAGAGGTTTTTAGTTACGTGGATGAATTATATAGGGGTGAATTCTGAAATTTTAGTGTACCTGTCACCAGAGTAGTGTACATTGTACCCAATATGTGGCATTTTTTATCCATCACCTCCCCCTTCTGAGTCTCCAAGCCCATTATATCATTCTGTATGCCTTTGCTTACTCAGAGCTTAGCTTCCACTTATAAGTGAGAATACACAATTTTTGGTTTTCCATCCCTGAGTTACTTCACTTAGAATAACGGCCTCCAGCTTCATCCAAGTTGCTGCAAAAGACATTATTTCATTCTTTTTTATGGCTTTTTGTGGCTGAGTAATATTCCATGGTGTGTGAGTGTGTGTGTTTATATAATTTTCTTTATCCACTTATTGGTCAATGGGTACTTGAATTGATCCCATATCTTTGCAATTGTCAATTGTGCTGCTATAAATGTATGTGTGCATGTATCTTTTTCATTTGATCACTTCATTTTCTTTGGATAGATACCCAGTGGTAGGATAGCTGGATCAAATGGTAGATCTACTTTTACTTCTTTAAGCAATTTCCATACCATTTTCCATGGAGGCTGTACTACTTTACATTCCCACCAGCAGTGCAGAAGCATTTTCTTTTCACCACATCCATGCCAACATCTACTGTTTTTTGACTTTTTAATAATGGCCATTTTTGTAGGAGTAAATTGGTATCTCATTGTGATTTTAATTTGCATTTCCCTGATAATTAGTGACGTCGAACATTTTTTCATATGTTTTTTGGCTGTTTGTATAAGTACTTTTGAGAAAAGTCTATTCATGTCCTTTACCCCCCTTTATGATGGGATTATTTGTTTTTTCCTGATGATTTGTTTGAGTTCCTTGTAGATTCTGGATACTAGTCGTTTGTCGGATGCATAGTTGGCAAATATCAAATGCCTTTTAAACGTCAGCTGAGACCTTACATTTTTGGAATAAATCCTGCTTATGATGTATAATTATTATATTGTTTTATTAATTTTTTCTAGAAGAGTTAGACCTTGGTTGAATAAAAGGAGAGTGTGTATGCCTAAAAGTCATGTTCAAGATTTTTTAAAAAAATTTTAAATTATTTTTAAAGGTTTTTGTCGGTACATAGTAGGTGTATATATTTCTGGGGTATGTGAGACGTTTTGATACAGGCATGCAATGTGAAGGAAGCACATCATGGACAATGAATAAGCATTCATCCTTTGAGTTACAAACAATCCAATTACATTCTTTGTTATTTAAAAATATGCAATGAAGTTATTATTGACTGTGGTCATCCTATTGTGCTATCAATAGTAGGTCTTATTCGTTCTTTCTATTTTCTTTTGTACCAAGTAACCATCCCCACCTTCACCCCCCAATCCCCCTCTACCCTTTCCAGCTTCTGGTAACCATTCTTCTACTCTCTATGTCCCATGTTCAGGATTTTGAGGAACTAAAAATGTGCATAAAATTCAAGTACATAGTTTTTTGTGGTTCATAAGCATGATGATTGGGTTTTCATGCTCACATGTGAGATGTGCCTCCTTTAAACCTTGTTATGATGTTGGCACATTACCCATCTGATGTGAAAAAATTACATACTATTTACTCTGATGAAGAATAAGGATGTAAGAGCCTATTAGCAAAATTGTATGTTGTGTACAGAATGATGTTTAAAATAATGGTATATGAGAAATAACTGTAGTTGCCAGTTCCCAATAAAACAGAAACATCCCTCACTGGTATGCAGGCTATTGAGTCACTCTTTTACCTCCAGCCCCATAGCAGTTTCTCAAAGAATGGAGGAACCAAAAGTTAGAAGATTCTGTCTCAGCTGTTCTTGCCCTTTCAGAATAGAATTCCAGGCAGAGATTAATTTGGGCCTTGCAGATCTTTCTACTTTTTTTTTCTACTCCAGCATCAGACTTTTCTTTTTTGGTGTCTACTTTGAGTAGGTAAGTTTATCCTAGTATGAGCAAAGACAACTAAGTAAGTAAATAACAATCCAAAATGTACATAAGAGAGTTGTATGTGTGCATGAGGTGCACACATATGCATGGAAGGGATGTACTTTATCTTTGCTTTTTGTTGTTGCTTTTTTAAAATTTTAGTAGAGACGAGGTCTCACTATGTTTCCCAGGCTGGTCTCAAACTCCTTGGCTCAAGGGGTCCTCCTGCCTAGGCCTCTCAAAGTGCTAGGATTACAGACATGAGCCACCATGCCTGGCCACCTTTGTAATCTGCATAAATCTGGGCCACCCTAGTGTCCACCTCAGCTCAGTACATATTCAGCAGATACACTGCTCTAACAATCCAAAAATAATTTAAAACCTATTTAAATTTTTTACAGCAGTATCCACAAAATGTGAAGAAGAATTCCATTCATAGCAGTCAGCCAAATTTCTCTTCACTTATCTTTCATCATAACTTCATCATAACTATTGGGTTATGATGAAAGCCCCATTTCTTTCCATTTCTTTTCTCTTCCTTGAAGTTACACACTCTCGACCCTTCCCATTGCAAACCAATCAAACTGTTTTCAGTTCAAGCCCCCACGCATTGCCCAGATCTGTACATTAAGGCCCAATAACTATCAGGCAAAGGCAAAATCCTTACTAGACAGAGTTTTTATTTTGTTTTGTTTTCCTATAACACATGCAGAAACAAAATTTCCAGGCAACCTTTAAATGTCTGCTTATCCAGGGCTTTAATTTTCCACCTCCAGTAAACATTTCACTATGTTCTAATGTGATAGATTATAAATCCCCCCACCTCCATCAGTGAAATTATAGAACAGCCAATATATGGCAGGGGGTCAACAGCAGGGAGACCTGGGTAGTCCAGAACCTGGCAAAGGAATTCTGCAAGTAATGGATTGTTGCATTTGTTGGCAAAAACATGGTCACAAAAAGTGTCATCTTCTCCTTGGCCTGGTTTCCTCAAAGCTGAAGTTTCCCAATATTAGTAAAGTCTCAAGAAAGAGCTACAGGAAGAACAAGGTGCATTAAGCTGTCTTTCTGCTTCTTAGAGCTGGAGGGTTTCCAAGGGCTGAGATACATGTAGATGGAGGAGTGGGCCGTGACTGCCTTGGGCAGTTTCTGTCCCTGCCTTTGTTCCCCGCCCATGCCCCTCAGTCTCTGAAGCCCAGACACCCCCTGCAGCAGAGTGATGAGCCTATTTTTAAAGACCAAGCATACTCTGAATGAATAATGACTTCTCTTTTTCTCTACCCTGTGCCAATCAGTGACTCATCAACCATTTTCTAAATGACTATGTTTTCATTCCCCAGTTTCCTTCACAGTGAGATATTAGAGAAGATTAAACGCAGCCCCTGGCTGCCTCCCTCTGCTTTTCTGCGTCTTGTTTTAGAGATGTTAATGCCCCCAAAATAGAAGCGTTTCATTGAATACTGATCATTTAGTGACAAGTGAAAACACACACACAGCCGTGTTAGGGAAAGGTTTGTATGACTTCCAGGAGGAGGATGGGTAAAAAGAAAAGGAAGTGGCATCTTGGACTATGAAGGCAAATGTAATATCTCAGCTGGACCTCATTCCCTGCCCCTCACTGCACTCCTAGATTTCCAGGCTGGGGCCCTTTGTTAAGGAGCCACCTGCACTTTGTATAGTCACTTTCTACTCCTTGCTATTCTCTTACTGCCAAATAGTTGTTTTCTTTTCTAGGGTTTTCTCTTCCTACTCCTGCTCCGGGACATCACTGTTTCCAAAATGAGGCTTGCCTTTTGTCCCAGAGGAAAAGAGAGGATTTGGATGGTGAACATAAAGCCATCACCATTTCTGGGCTAGTTACACTTCACTTATCCTGCTGATGATGGGCCTGAGGTCTTACCTTCTTAACCCCGCCCCCCAAAAAAAGGAACCCAGCACTCAATCCCAATCCTTAGATGTCCCTCCTTTACTGTGCCAGTGATCTTCTATTTGTTCTTCTCCACCTTGCTCTGTGACCTATGAGCTTCATTTACATGGATTACATCAAGAGAATTCTCTAGTCCACAGGCTTCCAGATGAGTTTGAACCAGGAAGAGTATCAGAAGCATATTTGGGGGGCTGGGGGTGGGTGGGCAATGAGATTTATGTATTTTTTCTGCTCAGTTCTATCTTTGGGCCGATTCTGTCCCATGCCTTAAGGTCATTGCTTCTTTCAAGGAAGCCTGCCTATGTTACTCTCTCCTTCTGGTAACCACCCTCCCTTTGGGCCTAGGGGTGGTAACAGCTTTGCTGCTAAGTCCCGAGTCCCTGCATTGTGCCCACTTGCTGCCATTGTGTAATTAGTCCCTTAGTAAAAGAATGCTCTTCAGTCATTCACTGGTTTTCTGTTAAGATTCCAACTGGCCTTATCTTCACCTCTTCTCTGACCCCACCCTGCCCTGTCGTCCTGCTTTGCTCTGATTTTTCTCTCACTTCCTGCAGCATCTTCTGGCCTCCTTGGGCCTCTAGCATGAAGCACAGTGAGCCTTCTGAGGCATCTGCTGACCCTTAGAGAAACATCATCAAAGCGGTACAGTGGCAGGGATGAGCCTTTCTGGAGCAAGAAGTACAACCTCTCAGAAATCTTCAGGCTTATGATCTCAATGTGTTGTGTATGAACTTCAGTTGCTGGGGTTAAAGGGAGGATTGATTTGGAGCTGGTCTCCCTTGACTAGAGCAGTTATTGGAAAAAAAATGGAGCTGGACTTTTGATCATGGCCCAAGCCCACCGCATTACAATGTACTTGTCTCGAGCCTGCAGGACTTCTTCCTCTGTGAATCATTCCCAGATCATCTAAGGCCACAGTAATCTCTACAGCAACTGCATCTCAATAATCATAATAATCATAATTATAATTATCATAATGGCTACCAATTACTGAATGCCAACTCCGAAGCAGGCACTCTGCCTGGTGTTTTGCCTCGGTAAACCAAATGGAAGTTTCCATCTCACTCTTAAGGGCTGGCTTCCGCACCATGATATTTGGGAAAAGGTCACATTGAATCTCAGTCCATCCCCAGGTTGTCCACTGGCATTGCTTGGCTTCCCTGAGTCACGTGTTACTTCCGGCTCCACCAGGGGTTGCAAAGAACTTCACTGAGGGTGGAGGTCTGGAACCCTAAGAGGACCTGCACTTGGCGTGTCTGGGAGTTTTGTGGGGTGGGGGCGGCGGGGGGGGGTGTGGTGGTGATTGCGACTCCCAGCTCTCACTTTCCTCCCCGACACAGCCAGACTGTGATGCGGGTCTGTCAGTCTGTGAGTAAGGTTTGAGTACCATCAAAGGGGAAAACCGCCTGTGAAGGGAAGGATGTAAAATCGCAGGAGCCTTTGAGATGTTCAGCTGTCACAGGGGGACTCTTAGAAGCACACCCCAGTTCCTGTCCTGGCCCTGGCTCTCCTCCTCCACCTGTGAAAGCCATTCCTTCTTCCACCTCTGCCTCTCCCCTTTTGGAAATGTTCGTCCACTGGGGCCGTTCTCACCCCCAGGAAGCATCCCTCTTCCCCCAGCAGGACCCCTCCCCCAGTGTGAGTTAGTCAACGGGAGGGCCTCTGCCCCATCTCCTGGGTGGTATAGATCTGTTCTCTCTCCCTCAAGACCTCCATGCTAAGGTGAGGGACAGATGCATGTCTTTACTCTTCAGCTTGTCTGACTGTAGCTGTGGGCATCTCTCCCCCTCCACACACACACACTTGCAGAGAGCTCCCAAGGACAAATATTGGTCCTCAGGGACAACATAGTCTACACCCAGATGGAGAAAGAATTCTTTCCCTAAGTGCTTCCACACTTTGCAAGGCCCCTCTTCCACAGTGAACTTGCTACCTCACATCATTATATGCTCACAGTGGGTTTGTCTATTCATTTTTCCCTTTTAAGTTGCTCAGCCTTGGCTTTTTGAGAATGGACTATTTAATGGCTACCGCTTTCTGTATGCAAAGACCCAGTCCAGGTGGAGAGATGGTCACCTATATGAGACACTGCATTTCTTAGTTAAGGTCCCTCCTCTGCCTGATGGAGTGGGTTTGGTTTCATTCCTCCAGTTTCATATATCTTAAGCTCTAGACCCTCACAACTTCCTGGGGTGGCTGAGATTCTAGTGAATGACCCATCAATCTGGGGACCTAGGAATTGGCCTTTTCCCCTTTCATGCTCTAGCCCTTATATCACATACGTTACCAAGTTCTGGTGATGTTAACTCCTTGACTGTTTCTGGAACCTATCTACCTCTTTTCATTCCTCCCACTTCTATCACTCCCACCACTGCCGGCATGTTGGCTGCCAGTCCGTTCATCCCGTCATCCTTCCCATCCTTTATATGCCATTGCTGTTCACTTTTTCACTACTTGTATGTGGTCATGCCTTCCTCAACTAAACTGTAAGCCCACGAGGGCAGGGATTTTGTCCATCTGGTTCACTTTTGGATGCCTTGTGCCTGACACAGTGCTGGTAGGTAATAAGCACTCAATACTTGCTGAATGAATGAATAAATTGTTGAGTCCAATTCACTTATCACAGAGGCTGGGAGATAAAGCCCCTAGCACTGTCTTGTATGCAGCAAGCTGTCGAGGAATGCCTGTTGGATAAATGAATATTTCTTTTGCTCAAGGCCATGTAGCTAATTAGTGGCAGCACTCAAATCAAGTCTTCTTACTCCAGTTGATTCATATTCTTGCCTGTACATTAGAAACACCTTGAGAGTTAAAGAAAATCCTGTTGCCCAGGCTATACTCCAGACCAATTAAAGTAGAACTTCTTGGTGGGGTCTAGGTGTCGATATTTCTTAAAGCTTGCCAGGTGGTTCTGATGTGCGGCCAAGGTTGAGAACCGTATTAAATCATGAAGTAGGGCCAAGGTAACCCCACACTCCTCCTACTGCATCTAATAGAAAAAGTTTGAGAACAATTAAAAACCTCACTGAGTGAATTGAACATTGAATTACCATGCCCTCAAATAGTGGTAGCTTGTGGGAGAAAGAGAGCACGTCATCATGTTGGGTTGGGGCCATACCCTGGTAAGAACCAACATGTGTTAACTTCCAAAAGTGAACCCTGAGGGCAGAGAAATGGTTTTGTAAGGTGGGTGTAGGCACTAGAAGAAAATAGGTAATGAAAATGTATTCGAGACTGGTTACTAGGAAGCTATTGCCTACTAATCCTCTTAGACCACAGAAGAGTAACTTCAGAGATTTGAGGTGGATTCTTTGCGTCATTTAAAATGGGCAAACCTCCAGCTGTGTTTACCAAGGAAACCCTTTTAGGCAATGATGGATAATAGGTTGGAGGAGTTGTTTTCTCCCAGAAAAACATCATATTGGATAGCAGTAGTTCTTGGTGGTTCATATTATCCCAGAATTGCCAAGCCCTTTGCTTGAGGCTTGTTTTCAGAACTGCCATATGTGAAGGTGGGAATTATGACTTGAAAGAGAAGTGAGAAAAGAAAGGATGGGTGACATGCCCAAGGATTGCTTTTTTTTTGAGCCCCTTCTCCACCCTTGGGATGTTGCCCTAACCAAGAGGGCCAATATCATGCAATTAGAGTTCCTTACAATGACAGTTTCTTAAACATATTATAGGGTTTCTTAACATATGAGGGAATGGCAAAGTAAACCACTGTGCAATAGCATAGAATTGAATTTTGTCTATTTGTAACATATATAATAAAAGATACTGACATTAATATATAAAGTACTTAGGTATTATGACTCAATACAATGTTTAATTAAAATACTATGTTTACATGGCCAGTACTTCTGTTTATAAAGAATTGCCCAGAGGGATTTTACAGAGCTATGAAGATGCATGGACTAGCCTGTCAATTCATTTTAGGTTTTAGCCATTCAACTGGCATACATAGGAGAACAAGACTAAAGAGGAAGCAAGGTTATACCGATTCGAGGGCTTTACGAAGATGAAATCCTGTTTTTGGGTGGAAAAACCAAGCCATAGTTATTGTAAAGCTGATGGAATTGGCCCAAATGGAAACTCAATTTGAATAGCTTTTCTTACCTCCCAGGTCTCAGAGTTCTCTCCTGTTACCTTCATTTTACACATTACTTTCTTCCTCTGGTGTGGACATAATCTGTAGTGTACATTTCATGTGTTTTAACATTAAAAACAATAAACCAGCATGCAAGAATTCAGCATGGATTAATATTGAAAACATCAGTGGTTGGAAACATGCAATCTTGAAATTGGAAGGGTCATTTAGTTCAGTTCCTTCCCGGTAGGTGTTTGAATGTTTAAACACCACGATGTTGAGTTTGGAGACAGGTCATTGTAAAAGATCTCTAGGACTAGAGAATCCATAAACTCAATTCAGGGTTTCTACAGTCAAGAGACTTGTATCGTTTGTTTATTTCATATGTTATCACATTTTTTCCCCTAGGTTAAGCCCAATTCTTCTTGTTCAGAAAAAATTACAGTGTAAGAAGACAGGTCCTAGGGTAGAGGAAGGTTTCATAGGCTGTGAGACAGACACTAATAAGATAGTCTTTGGCAGAAAAGTGGTCACCTTGGGGCTGTGCAATGAAAGAGTGGGGAAGACTGGAGCAATGTCCTACTTTTGAATAATTAAGATAATTAATAATTATCTAATTATCTATTAGTATGATAAAAGATTAAGTTCCTAAGGCATGCTACAACTGCCAGTTGAGCTTATGGCAGAAGAATCAAACTTACTCAGATCACATGTGACTGCAAAAATCAGCTATCTCGGCATTTCCATTTTATGGACACTTGAACCCCTTTGAAAGTAATGCCATCTTTCCAGTTCCTTAAAATGTTAAAAAATCATTTTCTTCTTCTTGTATGGTAAATAATTAAGAAACCCAATTTTAAGCAAATATCATTTAATTTTAGATTAATAAGTGATTAAACAAGTATTAAAACTTACTAAGAAACAATGTAATTTTTACTACTACTCATAATCTATAAAGACAAATTTTAATATTTTCCTATTTAACAAGTGACATGCTTTATTGGCCTTAAATTGCTTATATAATAAAAAGTAAACTGTCAACAAATTAAATTGACATATTATTTTGTATGTGGTTCTGGGACTGAATGTACATCAAAATTCAGTCGAGATTTAAATGTATATTCAGACATCAAAATAGACAAAAACTATTTTCATGACATGATGCTAATAATTTATATTGTGCTTTTCATATATGACATATTTGAAGGCTTTTAAAGATGATAATACAGGATAAAAGTTTTAATGCTATTTTCTATGAGCATAACAAATCAATGTGAATAGCCTTTATTCTCAATAAATGCAAATGCAAAATGGATAAAATTATCACTATACTTTCTAAATTTAACATTAATTATTGAGGTAACAGAAACATCCTGATGTTTACATAAGATTTTGGTCAGTTGAATACTGATCTAGAGGAGATTATCATAATTATTCCTGTTTTTATGCTTCACATTAACTTGTGCCTCAATATTAAGAACTTATGAATCTTATCTCATGCAGTGGTCAATTGAGGGACAAATTATGATTAGTAGTTAAAACTATTAGTATGTTACACTGGTCAGAACCAACATGGTGGCTAGCTATGTTTACTTGGGTGATGATATATTGTGTGAGTTATAAGCAAGCCCCTCTAATTTCTAGTAGCCTTAATTCAAATGGGAAAGTTTTCTGATGGCTTGTTCCAAAGGAGAAATGCAGCAAATTCTATTCCTTATTAATTAAAGAAAAATGGCAACAGACACTGCCTTAGATCAGGCTCCCAGGAGCAGAACCTGAGATGGGGAATTTTCAGTGCCGATGATTTAGTGAGAGAATGCTCCCAGGAGAAACCTGTCAAGTGTGAAGGAAGCAGAGGTGGCAGGGGAAGGATCTAAGCAAAGATGTGGATTCAGGAGAAGGCCAGCCTCAGCCTGATGCCATAGAGAGTGCTTGACTGTACCAGCACAGAGTTTGTTTTGCACCCTACCATTGAGTCATTGGCCATGAGCTTCTCTTCTTGAGGGATATAATCTTCCAGGGGGGCCCTGCAAGATACAGGAAATCCTTCAGAGCAGAGTGCAGCTGTGAGCAGTTAACATCCACAGGCATGGGTGCTGGGTGCATGGGATGGGTGCGCTGGCTGGGTAAAGGGAATCTGGAAGGGGAATCAACCATCATCTAATACAGACATAATTTCTTTGTATTATTTTAAGTATAGAAACCCACTGGAACCAGCTCCTGAATACACAAACTGTTGTAGAACAAATGCGTGTTTAATATTGTGTGCCTGTCTCTCCCTAACTGTCTTCGCCTAATTGGAAGTTAAGCTCCGTAAGATCAGGTCTTGTCCTGTTTAATTTGCAGATGATTCTTTGGTTCCTAGAATAGTCACAGACACATAGTAGGTATTTGTTGAGTAACATCTGTGGAATGAATGAGTGAGACAGATCCAGAACCCCTGTCTCCTGAATTTTGTAGCATTGCTTTGTAAGGAATTGGTACTCCTGCCGGTCAGCCAGAACCACATCTGACTGCTTGTACAGTGGCTGACCCAAATAGGGGGTCATTTTTCTCACAATACAATAAATCTGGAGTGGGGCAAATCCAGGTATGGGAGAACACTTGGCTTTATTATTTATAATCCAGGAGCCTTATCTCCTTTGGCTTTACCATCCTTTGCATGTGACTTTGATCCTCATGTATGACACAGTCACAGGATGGCCCTTCCATCTCAGTCTGGATTCTATTCTGGTGTGTGTGGTGGGGGGAGATGAAAAAGGAAGGAGCAGGAAGCAGCAGCATCTGTATCAGGAAAACAGAAACGTTCCCAGAAATCTCTAGCAGATTTCCGTGCAGATGTCCTTGTCCAGAACTGTGTTATTGGGCCACTCCTGAATGCAAGGAGTCTGAGACTATGAGCAGATTGGCTGGTGACATTGCCACAAAGGACAAAATTGGGATTGTGTTAGGAAGGAAAGAGAGAATAACGGGTGTCTGCCACTGTAGCAAAACTACAGCAGGTCTATTGGGTGTATGAAAACAAATACCCAACAGCAAAGAAGGCAACATTCAGATAAAAATGGAAAATAATTTTAAAAACTCGAAATCCCTTCTTTTCTCTTTTTCTGCTTCTCTGTCCTTTTATTATGACTTTCCTAGCAACCAGAGGTGAAGTTGTCCTCAAAGACAGTAGGCAGGAAATACTTTAAACGTGTTTTAAAACAGATCAAAATGAAGCTGTAACTGAGGCACTTGCTTACAGTCCTTTTTTTCAACAAAATTATTGTACCACTGTTTATTTTCATCCTAGTGACCTGGTATTCCAACTGTACACTAGTGAGTGTGTAGGCTGGTCACCTTTTAAATTCTTTTTCTCTACAGTAGGAAATTCAGACTCCTGCAATGTTTCTGCTAGTGTTGTCGTTACTATAGGAGACTCCTAGCTGCTATTGTGCCTTATAGCGAGTCTTGGGTTTCTCCATGGAGAAGCTTTTATTATTTCCAGACTCTTATTGAACCCATTATGAGGCCATGGAGACAGGATGAGAAATAAAAATGACTACGTTGTGCACTGGGCTGTTATTCCTGAATCTTTACAATTGGAGTGGAGAAAGAAAACACCTCCAAAAAAATAAGAGGCATGGCTGGTTGGTTGTCTCACATTTGATCCCAGGAGTCCTGTAGTTCATGCACAAATATGAAAAGGACCACATAAGTAAATTTTAGTGACATTTTCTAGTTACAAGTCTCCCACTGACAAAATCACCTTTCCCATTAAGGGTCATCTGGGTGCACAATTATTTAAGGGTTGGCCTTTCTACTAAAGTGCCTTTGCTCCAAGAGTTCTGAATTTCCATTTACAGTGGAGTTCTTTCTCTGAGTGGTTGATCATGCTGGGTTTGAAGTGGTGTGTTGATATTTTTGTGCCTTTGTGTTCCCCATTCATAAAATTGTAGTTTTGGTTGCATTGATGAGGAGGCACCAAGTCAAATATCCTGGCCCCAACAGGGTAAGACATCATTTCTGCAAGTAGATCTGTTAGCTAAGTTCATCAAAGGGTGTAACAGTTCCTTTCAAAGAATAAGATTCTAGTATTGCTAATTAGATATTGTTTTTGTTGTTTGTTTGTTACAGCTTGTTTAATGCAATATCATATATTATTATCCAAGTGAGCTTCCCATGGTGATGTTAACTTGTTATACATCCACATAAAATACGTTATTCTCTGGTTTTCTTATTAGATTTACTAACATGCCATTGTTGTACCATTAATGTTTAACAGCCTAGGAAGAGGAAAGAACATGCTATTATACAACTCTTGGCAAAGCCAGCACTGATGCAGAGAAGTCATTAAGCTTCAGGAAGTTTTTACTTTCTTGTACCCAATTTCTTATCATTAATATATGGTTTGTATTCCTCTCAGGCCCCCTGATTTTGTGAAGGAAATAGAAGGAGAGAAAGGGGGAGGGGAGCCAGGAAGAGACACAAATAGACTGAGCCATTTCTAGTGCCTGCACTTACATCAGTGATTAATCAAACTAATGGGGAGTTCTAATTCGGTGCTTTGCTACCCTTAAGCCCTGTAATTGCGGTGTCTCTGAACCCAAAGGAAACACGTTGCGCTCTGCATGCCTAGGCGCATAGCTTTTAAATCTTCATAACTCTGTAATTACTACAGTGCTTTCCTTCAAATCTGGCTCAATTTCACTTCCTTAATGAGCACCACAATCTTGATAAAGGTTGAAGTTTGCTGCTTCTGCTGTTCACAAGGACTCAATCCCAGACTGATAATGTGAGTTGTAGATTTTACTCCCTCAAGTTTCTCTCCAAAAGAGCTGATTTATTACAGGACCACCACAGTCAAAAGCACTTCCTCTGGGTCAAGGCCAGCACTGGGTGTTTTCATCACAAAAGGGTGCTTGGGGAGGAAATTCTGAACAGTTAAAAAGTGGTGGGAGCTTATGAACCCCTGGAGAATGCCCGTTCAGTTTTATTAGCACCCTGTACCCTAGAGACTGTGGTTCATAGTACCCAATTGAAGACTTTTCTTTATAGGAAATATATTAAAATTCTTCCACTTCCTCTTTATAACTGAGCCCTGCCAAACAGTGAAAATTATAAATCAGCTATTTTTTTAATAGAAAAAAATTCAACATAATTTCCACATTGTTTCTCCTACCGCCTGGTTTTCAAGGTTTTTAAAAGACTTGTTGGGAATGCCATTTAGTGATTCTAGTCAAAAGCACATTTTCTCTTGCAGCTGGCTGGAGGGTGTCTTAATTTTAGCCACTCTGCTTCATCTTGGCTTTGGTCTTTCCGTTTCTAAGCTGTGAGAACCAGCGTGGAAGCTTGTGTTGTCTTTAGAATCCCTGCTCTAGTCTGTGTTCCCCCCAGACAGTGTTAATCGTTCGGGATTCTGAATAGCACTTAATTCTTATCTCTATTATAGCTTGCCTGGCATTGCACTACAATTATTTGTTTACGTGTCTGTCTACCCTACTAGACAGCACCCTTTCAGAGCAATGTTTATGTCTTCTTTCCTTTTATATCTCTGGCATCTCACAGAGGCCTGAGCACCCAACAAATGTTTGCACTCAGTAAATGGAAGCATCCGGTGAATATTTGTTGCATCACCAAAGGAACGAATAAGTGAATGAAACTCCATTGTTGTTTGCTATCACCATCTGCTTTAACTCTGTCAGTTATTTTGAGTTATGTATTTGCAGTTCTGACTGGATCCAGATTTGGCATGTTTAAAATTATATTCAGTTGTAAAATGTGAGGCTAGGATTTTTGAAGATTAGAAAGAAGAATTTCTCCCACAGGAAACAATGTGAGTAATCAACAGTTCTCTGCACAGGAAGATAAAAAGGCTGGTTGGAACAGTCTTTTTATTCACAGTCTTTGGCATTTTGGGAAAACCATTTTAATAGCATTATTTTTTTCTGCCCAAGTTTTCCTGTCAATCAAATGCAGAGAAAAACTCCTGTCCTTCACACTTGATAGACTAAATGAAGATTTTTAAGGAAGAAAAGCACAAGCTGAAACAAAGGAAAATCTTCAGTGGTGTATATAGTCTTTTTTCTCCCTCGAAACTATACACATGGTAGTTATCAATATACATGTAAGTATATTTATGAGTATGGTGGCTTAATATTTTTTGATATATTAATGAATATGTTTCTCTCCCAGTGTTTCCTGGGAATACCTGTACACAAAGCCACATTCAAGGTTCCTGAACTGGAAGAACTTGGACTTCAGAGTTTCGAAAAGTAAGTTATGAAGGCTTTGGACATCATAAACCACACACATGGAAAAATGCATGCTTCCTCTTTCAAGATAGCATACAACCATGGGCCGTGAGCTTCCTCCCATGAGCCAGCAAAACAAAAGGAAAGGGGGATTTGGGGACTCTCACAGCTCAGCAAGTAACAGTAAACTTGGGAGAACCTCTTGGGAAGCCTGATGATGGTGGCCTCCTGGTGTAGGGGAGAAAGGGGTAAGTAACATCTTTCTGTGATCCTTTAGTCTGCTATGTGTATGAGCTCTTTCCATATGTTTTAAGGCTCTCTCAAGCTTATCCTTTATTTTTCCCTTAAGGTGTTATTCTGTACTATAGCTTTATTTGTAAGTGCAGTTTAAGTATCGGATAGCCATGAGCTCCAGAAACTTTTCCACTTCAGTGTGAACCACATGGCTCTCCAACAATTTCCCAAGAATGACAACCTCACCCTCCTCCTCCTCTACTCCTCACCACCCAGTTTCAAATCTGCTCTTCTTCCTTCACAAGATATTGTAACATTGCATTTTATGTACAAAGTGTATTTATTTACTTTCAAATTGTAGGGCTTCACCTATGTAAACTTGCTATATTTTTCTATTTGTGAAATGCTTTAAGTAACTTAGGTTGGGATGGAATGCTCATAATTTTTCCCAATAAAATTAATGGAAATATTTTTTATTTAACAGGTTTTTATTTAGTGGCGGGGCTTTTAAGGAGTGAAGTAAATTGATTACATGAGGAATAGGTCCAATTAGGTGGAGGAAAGGACACTTCAGTCACTATAATTCAATGATTATGCTAACATGCCCCATGTATCTCCTGGCATTTCTTAGAAATGACTAAGAAATATTTTCAATTATAATAATGATAGCATATTCAAATCAGAACATTTTTAGTAGAGAGTCTTTTAGGAATCTCTGTTTTGCAGCTTGTAAGGTTCTGTAGGAAGCCTGATTAGGGTTCTGTGGAGGCATGAGGACAGTCAGGTTGAAGACAGTGGTGCCTCACGACGCTCTCAATGACAATCTTCGAGTTCAGCAAAGCTCTTCTTCTGGGCTGGAGCAGGCAAGAATGTAACTGGGGCATGGTGACACAGAATCTTTCATTAATTTTACAATGGCATGCAGTTTATACTGACCAGACATTGAAATTTATGGGCAAATTGTGCTGGCCTTTGAGCTGCATGAATGACTGCTGGGAATTAGGTAATGGAGTCATTTTTAAAATGCTGCCTTTCCCTTCTATTTTGGCTGCAAGTGCATGCTAAGTAAACATGTGTACGTGAATAGTGGGGAGACGGTGTGATTGGGAGAGATCATCACACATAACAATCTGGTGTAACAATCAGGTGTAACAATCTGGCTTCAGAAAGTAACCTTAACTTCAGCAGAACTTTTTGTGGGAAAACTTGGAGTAAAATGTCACAATCCAGAATTTAAACAAGAAAGACACAGCTTCTGGGTGTGCTGAAAACTCATCAGCTTAAGAGTATTCACATATCCCATCAGGATTACATGTGGTTGCTACCCTTTTAAAAATGTCAGCATTTTAGTTCTAGAAAGCAAGAACCAAACCCAAAAATGTGTGTAGGGGTGTGTGTGTGTGTGGGGGGGGTAATCTACATGGGAGGGACTTGAGTTGGGAAAAGGGTAGGATGGGGCCAGCAGGCTGTTTTGAAGCTGCCTTCCCAAAGCTAGCAGTTTTTATTTAGATGGTGTCACTAATGTATAACAATCATAACATTTTCTAAAGACATCTTTATTCATACCTTATAGAGGACTGAGAAAACATCAACCAAGCATATCAATGAATATGATCATTTGTATTAGTTTTATTTTTGGTGACTTTGAAGGAGTCCGCCTTTGCCCCCAAGTAAAACAAAAACAAAAACAATGTGCTCTTGGAAAGGTCACTGGGGACCACCACCGAAGGAAGGGAGGGAACAGCGAGAATGAAGGAGATCAAAAGCCAAAATTAAAGGTTTTAAAAATTTTAACCAAAGGGCTTTATTAGCATACAAGTCAGAGTCCAGGAGATTACAAAGAGGGCACTCCTTTTTGCATCCTTGAACTGTGCTTTGAAGCATTTTGAAATCTTGGCTTGAATCTGAGCCTATCACTTGGGGGCAGACAGTAAGATAGCTGGCCTGTTTTTGAGCTTAATTACCCCCTTGAACCCTTTCTCTCCTGGGCCTTTGCCCTTCCTTTCTGATCACTTCTCTTGGGGGCCCTGGAAGGAACTTGCCAATAATCTGAAACTCCCTTTAGGAGTGAGGGTCCCACACCACTCATTCATTGCCCCTGTCAATGCTCAGCTGGGCCCACTCCACTGGTGCCCTTGCTATTAATAGGATAGTTCTAGGTAAGGGAGAGTGAGAGGCAGGGCAGCCTGTTGCTACAAGGCTTGCTAACCAGATGCCTTTAATACCCCTCATTGTTCTCTATGCTTCCATGTGTTTAGGGAGAAGTGTCTGGCTTGCCTACCCAGCAGAACTCATGTTCAGAATTTTGAACGTATTAAAAAGTCAAGCTCAATTTAAAAACAGCTAGCTCAACGCTTTTCAGATTTGTGAGATAAAAAAATCTTAAAAGACCTTGTTCCAAAATATTCTTTTCTTTCATTTTTTATTTGGAAACAAAACCAAATGAACCCCGATATGCCCTTTACCTAGACTCACTATTTTGAACATTTTGCCATATTTTGTTTTTTTCTCTCCCTTCATACATACACATCATTATTATCATCATTCTTCTTGTTACTGAAACATTTATGCATACCTTGCAGACATCATGGCCCTTTAACCCCAAAGCCTCAGCCTGGATCTTTCATGAACAAGGACATGCCCTTGCCAAAAATTTTGTTTTTTTAGGTAGAATAAGACAAGGGTTTGTTGAAGCCTTTAAAACCAAAGCGTGGGCCAGTCCAAAGTGCTGACTGTTGGAGCCTCCTCCCTCTTCCGCTAAAGGCGGGGAGGGAGGAGAGGAGACACCACCGCAGGTCTGGAGGACTTTATTGTTGCCATAAAACATATTTTTTCCATGTTCCTTTTAGAAACACGAAATGAGGCTGCATTCCCAAGATCTGGCCTGTGGCTTTAAAATAAAAAATATTTTTACAGTATACTTTTTGGAGGCACGAAAGCACGTGTTTTATTAACAGTTCCCAAACTCTTTTTACGTTTTAGGCTGACGGCATACAGCCTGCAGCCTGCTGCAATCGAAAATGCATGCCTTTTTAGAAATTATAACTTTCAGTTAACTGAAGGGGAACATTTTCCCTTCTTCTGTAAATCATCATCTCTCTGATGGAGAACTTTAAAAATCCAGTGTATGATCAGCACAGTAGGGTGACGAGGAGGTAATGCCGTCTATCTCACCTAACGTGCAATGAGTTTTGTAAGCAGTTTTCTGGGGATTTTGCTCATTGGTGATTTGGGTCTCATTCATGATATTCTATAGAGACCGTGCCCAAAGCAGGGGGCCCCGTGATGCCTGGGAAGGGGTATAAACAACACTCTGGCCATTCTGGCCACATGGAGATGCACCCACACCCTTCGCCCTCCCCAGTTGTCTCATTGCGCTCATAGAGCCCAGGGATCTCCGAGGAGCAGCCCAGTTTTCCCTGTATGAACCCAAAGGACTTGTACAGAGCTGGAATTCGGCGAAAAACTTGCTCCAACACGCCAAATCTGCCGCATCCCCAATACCCCACCCTCTTCCTCTGTGCTCACTACCCACACTCCTACTCCCAACTTGAGGACTCCCCGCCCCCACCACGCCGACAGTCTCAATTCCAACCCCTTGCATGTGAGGAAGGGTCTTTGCGCCTGAACCCGCCCGGCGCGGTGAGGCCACCAGTGACTCGCAGCGGCCGCACGGGGCGCTGCGCCCCCCTCGCCCCGGCCTCCCCCGCCCGGCGTCCGCCCTGTCACCCCCGCGCGGCCTCCTGCGCCCGGGCTGGAGGCAGATTCCTCTCTCCGGGTTTTCAGATCGCCTTTCCTAAGCCTCCTCCCCGCCCAGCGAGGGAGAGAGATCCCGGGCGCAATCGCTCCCCGGAGCGGCCGAGGGGCGCGGGGGAGAGGCCTGCGCCGGGGTACTTTCAAACTGAGGCGCGCGCACACACTCACATCCACCCACCCACACATCCACTCACCCACACACACACAGACACACGCACGCCCATTTATATAGGCGGTGGCGACGGCAGTGGCCGGGGTGGCGACGGCGAGCATAGAAACGATGGAGCTGAGCCAGTCGACCCCGGTTGGAAGCAAGTGAGAAGAAACCAGGCGCACCCCTAAATTTCTGTGCGGGGCGCTTGTCATCCTCCCCAGGGAACGGTGCACCCCAAGGAGGACTGGCTGGACTGATTTGCTAGGGAGAGGGCGGGGAAGAGGAGGCCAGTTGAGCAGAGGAGCCCCCGGCATATCCCGACTGCCCGATCGCGCCTTTGCCGGACTCCTGCCCCCTCCTTGCTCAGGTGGGCGCGCCCGGTCTCCAGCTCACAGGGGCGCTCGGAGGAGACCAGAAAGTCGCCGCCCGGCTGCGCGGGATGCCTTTCGCCAAGCGGATCGTGGAGCCGCAATGGCTGTGCAGGCAGCGGCGCCCTGCGCCCGGCCCAGACGCGGACTCGAGCGGAGGCAGCGCTGAGCCGCCGCCGCCCCTGCAGCCGCCTGGCCGGAGGGACCCGGACGAGGTCGAGGCGTTAGGGCCAGAGGAGCCAGCCCGTGCGGCCCCCGCACCTCCAGAGCTGCCACCGCCGCCGCTGCCACTGCTGCCCGCGCCGGCCGACCAGGCTCAGCCGCCGGACGGAGAGGCGTCCGTGGCTGGCGAGGAGAGCACGGCGGGGATCCCGGAGGCGGCGCCCGCCGCTGCCGAGGCGTCCTCGGCGGCGGCGGCGGCCGTGCTGCTCATGCTGGACCTGTGCGCGGTCAGCAACGCCGCTCTGGCCCGTGTACTCCGGCAGCTCTCGGACGTGGCCCGGCACGCGTGCAGCCTCTTCCAGGAGCTTGAGTGCGACATCCAGCTCACCCACCGCCGCGTCTGGGCGCTGCAGGGCAAGCTTGGCGGCGTTCAACGCGTCCTCAGCACGCTGGACCCTAAGCAGGAGGCAGTGCGTGAGTACCCGCGCCGTCCACCCGCCGGGCTCTGGGTTTCCGCTCCGCACCCTCGCGTCCTCCCCAGCAAAGGCAATCCCAGCTCCGTGGCGCTGCGCCCGTTGCAGCTTGCACCTTACTCTCGCCTTCCCACCTTTTCCATCCCCTGGGACCCACCCCAATCCTCCTGGGACTCAGTGGCTGGGCTGGACCCCTTTTCTGTGATGCAGACGTGGACGGTGGAAAGTTAAAAGGGCGACCTCTGAAGTCGCAGGCAGCGTGGGCTGAGAGGGAGCAGAAAGGGAGCGTTTATGGGAGCACAAGAGGCAGAGAGGGTCTGTCCTTCACCTCCGGGGCTCCTCTTCCACGTCCTTCACGGGGGGTAAGGAGGAGTGTTGCAACTCCCGTGGTTTCCTGAAGCCTAGACAGGACCCCTAGAGCCCACCCCATGCATGTTAGGGGTTGGGGGTTCGAGGAGTACTGAGTGTCCTTTTGCGACTACTGCAGCACCGCGGCTGTTTCGTCACTCGCTGTGACCTCAGGTGCTGCCCCGAGCTCCGAACTTGTGCCTTGCCCTCGTGTGCGACTTAGCGTGGCGCTGCTCGCCTCCTAGAGTGAACTCCATGGTGCTTCTACCGAATACCCTTGTGGCCCAGAGAGGCCGCAGGGAGGGTCAGGGAGGGATGAGGGTGGGAGTGTCAGGGCCCCGGGGCGATCGAGGAGAACCCTGGGCATCTTTTCTGCCCTGAACAGCCCAGGGTTCCTACTAAATGGCTCTGTGCCATCTGGCCCCAGAGGATCCCACCGGCTGTCTTCCTCTGCAACACCGGTGCACTGTCGCCCAAATCTACTGGCATGTGGACTTAGGTATGAACTAGTCTGCTAAGCGGGCTGCAACGAGACGACGAGGAAGGAGGTCTAACAGAACCCTGGGCATCTTTGCTGTCCGTTGACTTCGTTCTTGCGACACCCAAGGGCTCCCAATAAATAGTCATTCTATGTCATCTGCCTTTCGAGGGCGGTCCCCTTGGCGCACGATCTCCCAAATCTGGCGAAGGCAGAATCATTTAGGAACGACCCAGGAGGTAGATAGGGGCGCTGGGTTGGCGCGACGGTTCTTTGGCGCCTAGTCTGGCTGCGACGCTCGTGGCGAAGGTGATGTCAGCGGCTCTGACTTACGTAAGAAGCTTCCTCGGTTGCTGCAGCAGCTGCGCCGGTGCGCAGTGGCCTAGGAGCGCGCGGGGCGGAGGCGCTTTCGTGGCATCCTTCCCTGGGGATTTCCGGGCACCTCTGCCCCACAGCCCAGCCCAGCCTCCTAGTGGTCCCTGCCGCTCCCCCCTTCCCCCGCCGCGTGTTCTATCCCTCTTTCCCTCCTCCGAAAAACCCTTTGAACCCCGCCCCGGGAATTCACTGTTTTTCTGCAATAACGATAATAATAAGCGTAATGAATAAATGATGTGCTCGATCGGTTTTCGCAGCTGTAAAAGACCCGGAGTTGGGTTAATGACTGGTTGTTTAAAAGGGCAATTCCGGGGATGAGTTCTGGAAAGAATTAGGACTGCCGTAGGCCAAGTCGTATTTTACTTTTGGGACTTGAAATGAGCGCTTTAATCCTGCCTCCTTTTTACCCCAAACCACACAGCAGGGACAGGCCCTTCACTTTCAACAGCGCTGTTATCTGGGGAGTGCGGTTGTGGGGAGTGGTGATTTCACTTCAAAAGAACTGGAGGGAAGTTTTGCAGACTGTTGAGTGGTGCATACATTTCCCGTGTGTGTGTATGTGTGTGTGTGTGTGTGTGTGTGTGAGAGAGAGAGAGAGAGACCTCTTCTTAAGTTAGATTTCACACGAGTGAAACTAACTGCCAGAGCAGAATGTGCGCACTTATTTCTCTCTTTAGATGCAGCAGTGGGCAGTTATGTACCTGGAATGTATCACAGTTCTTTCAAGTCCTTTTGACTGTATGGGGTACAAACTAATAGTTAATAGAGATAAGAGAGGATCTTGAGTATATGCATATAGTTGGTGAATATATACTATATTTATACATATTTGTACATGAATAATAAAGATGGGGCTAATTTCTACCTGGGATAGATTTAAAGATCTCTTATTATTTTAAATTTTATTTTCTAAAATGCTATCTCCACACTTTATGTCCAGATCTCTCTCTTCTCTTGTCCATTTAAATTTGAGATGGCATTGTTCTTGTTTGATGTCATAAAAGGCATTACCTTTGGGAGAAAAAGCACACTATTATGTGTCTTGCTTTGAGTTTCCTAGAATGCAGAGCCTGAGACAAGGATTTCAAGGCAAGTGATTTATTTGAGAAGGGTTTCCCAGAAGCACAGAGAGGGGATGGGGAAGTGAGACAGGGAAGGGAGGAAAGAGGAAAGCCAATACACTATGTAAGCTGGTTAGCCCTGTGGGCAACTGGGGTTCAATCCAGCTGGTGACCCTCTGAGCACACACCTCAAATGTGTTCCACTAAAAATTAAGAAAGCTGGAGTATTTATGCACCAACTTCTTCCTCTCAGAGACAGAAAGTAGAACCTGGAGCAAGAACTCCATGGCTTTTGGCTCCTGCCCGACACATGGTCCCAGGATGCTGCCAGGGCCAGGTAGAGAGATGCAAAAAGCCTATGATGTGCACAGGAATGTTGGCAGGGGTCTTCTGGGAGGGCAAAGTAGCTGTGGGTAGGGCACCAGTGACATCAGCTGCATTATGCATCTATCTCCCTTTAGTATTGCTCAGTCTTAGGGGAGTTTCAAAGGAAGAGGAAGCCTAAAAGTAAACCTTGATTTTTTTTCTCTTCCTTTGAGGGTGTCTTCACACTCGCTGTATATCCTTCTCACCCAGATCACCATTCCCCTGTACAATCTGCTTGCTATTTCATCCCTGGACTGCTGCTTTCTGTTGCCCTGAGACAGGCTGGGGGGCTTCTTGCAGGGGCAACATGATCTCCTGGACACTTTGGAAGAGTCACTCTGGAAGCAAGTCTGGAGGCTAGTAAACCAGTTAGACACTGTGCCTGGTGACGGTGGCTAGGACTAGGGAGGTAGCTGTAGAGACAGTGAGAAATGGTTATATTCTGAATTCATTTTGGAAATAGGATTGCCAGAACTTACTGATTTGATTGGGTACAGGATATGAGAAGAAAATAATTAAGGATGACTCCTAGTTTGTTGTTTTTGCTTGAAAAGCTTAAATAACTTGCAGAATGTGGTACCATTTGTAGAAATGGAGAAGACTAGTGGGAGAGTGGATATTTCTTGTGGAGGAAATGGAATCTAGTTTTCTATTCGAGCCATGTTAAGTTTGGGATACCTGATGTGTCTTACACAATTACATGTGTGAGTTGAGAGGTCCAGGCTGGAGATGTGCATGTGAGACCTAAGAGTAGAGACGGTATGTGAAGCCTTGGAGCTAGACACAGTGGAGATAGTAAAGAAAAGGAGGTCAGGACTTAGCCCGGGACAGTCCAACTTTGAAAACTTCATAGGAGAGGAGAAAGGCTGAGAGAGGACAGCCAGAAAGCTAGAAGGAAAATCAGAAGAGTGTGGTATGGTGCAAGCCAGAAGGTGTTTCCAGAACTGGGGAGAAGTCAACTTGGTCAAGTGCTTCTGAGAGGAAGATGCGCACTGAGAAGAGGCCATTGAGTTTGGTTACCTGTAATTAACTAGTGGCCTTGAGAGGTACCATTTCAGTGGAGGGTTGGAGATGAAGGCCAAATCAGAGGGATTAGAGAAAGAATAGGAGAGGTGAAGACGAAATAGCAATTACAGACAGCTTTTTTTTTGTTTTTTGGACAGAGTTTCACTCTGTCACCCAGGCTGTGTGCAGTGACTCAATCATGACTCACTGCAGCCTTGACCTCCCCAGGTTCCCATTGCAGCCCCCCAAGTAGCTGGGACTACAAGGGTGCGCCATTATGCTAGGCTAATTTTTGTATTTTGCATAGAGACAGGTTTTCGCCATGTTGCCCAGGGTGGTCTGGAACTCTTGGACTCAAGAAGTCCTCCCACCTCCCAAAGTGCTGGAATTACAGGCTTGAGCCACCGCACCCAACCCTACAGACAACTCTTGTAAGGAGTTTTGCTCAGAAGGGGAGTGGAGAAATGGAGCAGTGGCTGGAAGGGAATACAGTATCAAGGAAGAATGTCTTAAAAGGTATTGATATTTTAGGCATGTTTGGATTCCAAGAGAAGGGTAAATTGATGATCCTGGGGGAGAGAACTGAATAATTACAGATATCATTGAGAAGCTGAGAGGGGATGAGATGAGAGCACCATTTTATCTATGGCCCCTGGAGGGAAGCCAAAGGATACGAACAGGGAGGCAGGTGGGCTGGTGGACTGTTGGTGGTGAGATGGGTGTTCTTCCACAAGGGCATCTATTTTCTCTGTGAAGTATGGGCTGAGGTCATCAGCTGAGAGTATTGGCAATGTGAGGAGAGAAGAGAAGGTGTTAATAAGTTGTCTCAGAGAGGGAACATGAAGGCATTAAGGAATTTTATTGGGATGATCTGGCTGTGTTGAGAACCTTCTGAGACTGTTCACTTAAACCTGAGACTTTGGGATTACTTCATGGGCCTTAACTCCAGGATGTTCATCCTTAGACATTTTAATGTTGTTGGGATTTTGGTTGCTGTTGATTTATTTAGTTACTGAGTTTTTAAATAAATTTTATATTAAAGTTTAACATTCCCACAGAAAAGCACACAGACCATAAGTGTTTGGCTTGGTTGATTTTCACAAAGTGAACAGCTCATGTAAACACCACCCAGATCAAGAAATAAAATGTTACTGTACCTGAAACACCCTACTCTCCCTTCAAGCCATCTCCAGTCAATATCCCCCTTCCCAAAAGTAACAGCTCTCCCAACTTCTGCCCTTATCAATTAGATGTTCTTGTTCCTGAAGTTTATGTAAGTGAAATCATATATACTTCTTACTATCCAGCATTATTCACTCAACGTTATGTATGGAAGATTCTACCATCTTGTTGCATATATAGCAGTTTGTTCATTCTCATTGCTGAATAAAATTCCATCGTGTGTACATACCACAGTTTATTGACCCATGCTCCTGATGATGGACATTTGGGTTGTTTCCATTTGGGAACTGTTGCATGAACAATTTTTTTCTACATGCTTCTTGATGAGCTTATGTAGACACAGTTATTTGGTATGCATCTAAAAGAGGAATTGTTGGATCGAAGGGGATGATTTGTTTGGCTGAACAGTTTTCTACACTGGTTGTACCAATTTGTACTACTGGCAGTATACGAAGGTTCTGGTTGCTCCATATCCTCACTGATATTGGTATTGACTTTTAAACTGTAGCCACTTTGGTGGATGTGTAATGAAATCTCAGGTGGTTTTGATTTGCATTTCTCTGATGACTTGTGAGATTGAAAACCATTTTATATATTTTTTAACCACCTAGATATTCTCCTTTGTGGTTACTTGTTCAGGATGTTTGCTCATTTTTATTTCTCTTCTCTCTCTCTCTTTTTTTTAACTTTCATTTTAGGTTCAGGAGTACATGTGCAGGTTTGCTATATAGGTAAATTGTGTGTCATGGCGGTTTGGTATACAAATCATTTCATCACTCAGGTAATTGCTCATTTTTCAATAAGGTTCTTTGCACCTTTTCTTATTGTCTTATAGATGTCTTTTATGTATTGCCAGCTATATGTATTTCAAATACCTTCTCTTACTCTGTGGCTTGCCTTTTCACTCTCTTAGTGTTATATTTTGAGGGCAGAAGTTCTTATTTTTGTAAAGTTCAGTTTATCAACCTTTTTCTTTATGGTTAGTGTGTTTTTGTGTTCTCTTCTGTTTGTTCTTAAATTCTTCACCAACCTCGAGGTCATATCTCAAAAGTTCTAGAATTTTTTTTGTTTTGCCTTTGTCATTTAGATCCATGTTTCATATAGAATTGATATTTGAAAATGGTATGAGGTAGGAGTCAAGATTACTTTTTCCAAAATATGGATGTACAATTGGCCTACTGTCACTTATTGAAAAGGGCTTCATTTCCCCTTTATACTGCAGTGACACTTTGTCACCTCCCTACCTATGACTTTTCTAGAACTCTGTGCTCACCTTTATCTTAGTTTTTTCCATTCTGCAGAGCAGACACTGTTGGTGCCCTGTCTATATTCCTTCAGTTGTCACCTCTCATGCTGAAGGCTACTTACTGCAAACTCCTGTAACTCTGCCTGGAGCTTTTGTTTTGTACTGGCTTATGGACCATGCTTGGCCTTGCATGTAGGGAAGACCAGAGGTGCCAGCAAATTAATGCCTCAGAAGCAGCACTCAATCAAATATGGACAGGGAATTGGTGGATGAATGTACCAGTGCCATTACTCCTTGGATAGGAGAACTCTGCAGCATTTTCTCCACCATTTCTCAGAATTCTCTAGTAGGATTGAGCTCCAGTTACCCACAGTGATGACGTATTTGATGACACATCGTATCTTTGCTGCCTTCCTTTCTCCATCTCACTTCTTTACTCACCTATGGGTGTTTCTGGAGTCACCTCCCACATAAACTACTTGCACTCAAACCTGTACTTGCAGTCATAGGGTCTACTTCTGGAGGAACTGTAACCAAGACAATCTATTTAATCTTTAAACTGTGAGGGCAAAGACCTAGGGTCGGTGGTATGGTAGAGATGATGTTTCTCACTCTTTTTCCTTAAACTATTTAGCCCAGTCTTATTTTATTAGCCATATCCCCAGCCCCTGCCAGAACACTCTGTGGTGGATGTATTAGTCTGTTCTCTCACTGCTATAAAAAAAACTACCTGAGACTGGGTAATTTATAAAGAAAAGAGGTTTGATGGACTCACAGTTTTGCAGGCTGTACAGGAGGCATGGCCGGGGAGGCCTCAGAAAACTTACAATCATGGCAGAAGGAAAAGGGAAAGCAAGCAAGTCTTCACATGGTGGTAGGAGAGAGAGCAAGAGTGAAAGGGGAAGTGCTACATACTTTTAAACAACCAGCTCTGTGAGAACTCACTGACTATCACTGGAACAGCAAGTGGGGAATCTGCCCCCATGATCCAGTTACCTTCCAGCATGTCCCTCCTCCAACACTGGAGATTACAATTCGACATGAGACTTGGTTGGAGACACAGAGCCAAACCATATCAGTGGGTCTGGTAAAAGCTGTTACTACCATTAGCGGATGCACAGTTTGAATCCCTGTGCATGGGAGAGCTTCAGTGCTTCAGCAGTGAGAAGGGACACAAAAGTAACTCAGATCTATGATAATGAAGGCATACCCCCTCAGTTTCTCCATGTTCTATTGACAAGCCTTTGAGAATGCTGTTTATTGCCCTGTGGAATGCGTAAGTGACAGCCCCAGGAGATCCAAACTACCTATTTGAGAAGGATAATTTTCAGCCAGAGCAGATACAGAAACTGCTAACCTCTGAAAGGAACTAAAAGGTAACACATTGGGTGAATTGATCATTTTGGGTTGGTATGGCAACACTGATCATGGGCTCATTCTGGTTTTGGAAGCATGATCCTGCTTTTCCTTCCCGTTCTGTTCAGTTTACCACTTGTAAAAAAACCTTCACAGTCTGGTTAGTGTGTTTTCTTGGATGTTTCTGTAATTGTGGTTAAGTTTCTTTTCCTCTTGGCCCTGCTCAGTGAGTTTCTGTGAGGCATTATGAGATCCTAACAGCTTCATTGAAAGCTACTTTGAAACCCTTCACAGAACAGCTGAGAAGAACACAATCTTTCAAAGGTTTAATAATTCATGGTTGTAATTTCCTCATAACCAGTAACAGCATCACATTTCCTTTTAGACTTTTCTTGTTATACTGGATTGGGCTTTTAAATCAAAACTCCTGAATTGCTTTACCTAAGAAATCCTTGAGATTCTGTTGGACTCATATTACTAAGATGGTAACAATAAAGATTTCTTTCTTCCTGTGTGTGGAGGCCTTTTCTATGCAATGCCATCAGGACAGTGTAAAGTCCACATAAACTCTCAGAAATGTCTTAAGTCTCAGCACTTCTAGCCTACTTATAATGGGCATTACTTTTAAAAGGTAATGGCACATAAAAATCTCTCCCATTGTTCCATGTTAGTCCCAGAGTCTTGAAGATTCTCTATTTTTGCATGACATTTTGAAATTTTAGGGTCAAGGACAATTTTTAATGTAGTTGGAATTTTATTTGATAGTTCAGCTTAATTTATTTTTGCTTTATTAAAAATTGGGGGGCACAACATTTTGAGGGTCATTCTATTAAAAAAAAATCATAGGAGGAGTAAGACTGGAACAAACAATCACAAAAATTCCTGAAAGTTTTTCTTGCATCAAGAATTCTTCATGAAGCACATCTTAATAACAAGCAGAAATAAAAATAATGAGGTAGGAATGGTTGCTGAATGTAAGGATCTCATTCTAGGGTTGAAATTTGTTGAAACAAAGTTTTGAAGAGCCTACCCACGAGACTAAGCCCAGAGGGCAGGGAGACTGTCTACTTTATTTTTGTGAATGACTAAAACATGTATGGCCAATTTTTGTTTTTGACTTCTCTCAATCCATTAATGTACATGAGGTTTGGCTGTATTCAAAGAGTAATCTGAGGACCTGGGCATTCATGTGCTAAAAAATTGCTTAATTCTGGGAAGCCAAGGTGGGAGGATTGCTTGAACCCAGGAGTTTGAGACCAGCCTGGGCAACATGGTGAAACCCCATCTCTACAAAAAATACAAAAATTAGACGGGCATGATGGCATGTGCCTGTAGTCCCAGCTATTCAGGAGTCTGAGGTGGGAGGATTGCTCGAGCCAAGGAGGTGGAGGTTGCAGTGAGCCAAGATCATGCCACTGCACTCCAGCATGGGTGGCAGAGTGAGACTATGTCCCCCAAATTTTTTTTACCTAATTATTAAGTGCCTACGTCCTTCAAAGTGAAATTAACCAAGAAGAAAGTTAATTTAACAAGAGTCCTAGAATCTTGGAATCATAGAGTTGGGAAACACCTCAGTACCCATCAAATCAATCTTCTCACCCAGAGTGGGAGTCTTTTTGAAGATGTTCCAAATGGCTGCTCATCTGGTTTCCATGCCCTCTGAGACTCCAAGGAGTGGAAAGTGGCCACCCCACCCCAATTTTATTGTTGGGTAGCTCCCATTCTCAAACACTCCTTATCTACATTGAGAGTGAATCTGTCTTTTTATAATGCCAGCTTTTTCATCTCTGTTCTGGTGTCTCACATCATATGGAATCTACCTATAACTGCTTTTCTAGAACATCTTTAAAGGGTCCGGAGGTTAATGTTATGGCACTGTCTAAGCTTTCTTCATCCCAGGTAAAACAACTTCAGTTCCTTCAACCAGGCCTCCTAATGCCAAGTTTCCAGACTGTTCCCGCTCTGGTTTTCCTGTGTCACAGGTGCAGGGCACAAATGGATCCATTCCTTTCTTTATAAGAATGTCTCAGGCCAGGCATGGTGGCTCACGCCTGTAATCCCAGCACTTTGGGAGGCTGAGGCAGGTGGATCACTTGAGGTCAGGAGTTCAAGACCATCCTGACCAACATGGTGAAACCCTGTCTCTACTAAAAAATGAAAAAATTAGCTGGGCATGGTGGCACATGCTTGTAATCTCAGCTACACGGGAGGCTGAGGCAGGAGAATCGCTTGAATCCAGGAGGCGGAGGTTGCAGTAATCGCGCCATTGCATTCCAGCCTGAGCAACAAGAGCAAAACTCAGTCTAAAAAAAAAAAAAGTGTCCCACTAGGACTAAGGTGGTCCTTGTTTTAACCATTGCATGGCACTGTTGGTGTAAAAGTACTCTATGGCTCAACAAACTCCCTTCCTTTATAGTGACAGTTTTTAACATGAGGTCTTCTTTATTCCATGTGTGCAGTTGGTGTTTTGAACTTAAATTTCACAAGAGTCTCCCATTGTCTCTGTTAAATTGAATCTTGCTTGCTTTGCTCTTTCATTTCCAATCAGTGGTGATGGTTTAAAATCTTGATTCAATGTGTCAGCTACTGCCCACAGCATTTTGCTCTCTGCATACACCATGAACAAGATTCTATGCTACCATCCACATCTTTGATAAAATTATTGTTCAGATAGATTCAAGGCCAGAGCCCACTGGCAGGCAGTACTAGCAATGTCTCCCCAAGTTGACATCTATTAATCAACATTCTTTGGGTATCACTGTTGCAGCAGCCACAGGTGCACTCCCCTACCTTCCTGTTCAAATCACATTTCTCCACCGTACCCACAGTATCTATCATCATGAGCAACTGTTAAATGGTTTGCTGAAATCAAGATACCATATGTCTGCAGCATTCTTTAGATCTCCCGGTGTAATTACCCTACTCAAAAGGGAAATGAGGTTAATCTGGCTCAAACTGTACCGAATTCCAGCAATCAGAGGGGCCATTTTAATTTTCTTATATATAATGGGTAAGGAATTTATTTGGGGGAAATCTACTTTGGCACGTTGGTCACAGAATAACTGCAATGTTGGACTACAAGGGGACTCTGTGGGTCCTAGAGTTCATTTCTCTGACTCTAGGGTGTCAGAGTGCTTTTCCCTTCCTTTCTTTTAAGGTACCTGGATGTCCTTGTTCTCTGTTCCTTAAGGAAAGGTTTGAAATTCATGACCTTTTGGCATTTGCTGAGGCTCACTTTGAGTAACATTGGCAAGTGTCTGGTTTAGCTAATTGTTGAGAAGCAAGAGAATATGTGATTAAGAGTGTAGACTCTGAAGCTGGACTATGTGGGTTCAAATACCAGCTCCACTCCTTCAAAGTTGTATGACTCTGGACAATTTATTGTATTTTTTTCTTCATCTATTATGGAATGGAGATAAATGCAGTATTAATTACATCAGGTTATTGACAAAACCAAGAAAGTCAAGGTGTGTGGGCACCGAGAACTGTGCCTTGCACACAGTTAGCATCTGACAATTTTTGGCTATTAGTGGCTATTTTGTTGATACCATAATTGGATCAGACAGGGTAGGAGGTAAGTGTTAATTTCTTTCAAATAGGTGAAAACCTGTGCCTGAATCTGTGAAATGCTGGGTCAGGGTAAAGTATCCAGCTGACCAAGCAATGCTGTGTGTTTCTGCATGGTCAAAGATGTCTATTAAGGTTTTTGTGGCTTTTTTTTGTGATGCAAAAAAGTAGAGAGAAAATTGACCGATAATCATCATCCAGATTCATTCATCTATTACACAGCAGTCACTATTCTAGGCCCTTGAGTTTCATCAGTAAATAAAAAGTTACCAAGACCTTATGTTTCAGTGGAGAAAGAGAAATCCAAAATAATGAACACAATACATTTGACAAAATTACAAAACATGTTAGGAGGTGGTAAGTGCTGTGGGCAAAAAGAAACTAGCTCAAGGTGAAGGTGATCCAGAGGGTTGGGGTGGGGTTATCATTTTAAATGGGGTGGTCAGGTGGACCTCATTGAGGAAGTGGCATTTGAGCAAAGACTGAAAAGAGGTAAGCGTAAATTATATAGATTACTGGAGGAAGAGTGTTCCAGAGGAGAGAAACAGAGCTAGTGCAAAGGCCCTGAGGTGAGAGCATGCCTGGTGTGATCAGGGGATGGCAAGGAGGCCAGTGTGGTAGATGAGGAGTTAGCAAGGAGCAGAGCAGGAGAATAGGATACCAGCAAGGAGGAATGGCGGTGGGGCAGATCACCTAGGGTCTAGCAGGCCATTGCGAGGACTTTGCCTTCTGCTCCGAGTGGAGTGGACAGTCATTGAAGGCTTTTAAGCCCAGGAGAAACATGATTGACTTAGAGTTTAAAAGGATCACTTTTGGTCTTGTGGCAAGAGGAGACTGCGGGAGAGGCAGGAGGGGTAGAAGCAGGGAGACCAAGTAGGAGGCTGCTGGAGTAATCCTGGTGAGAGACAGTGGTGATCTGTTAAAAGTATTGAGAAGTGGCTGGATCCAACTTAGAGCTGTTGATGTTTTTTGTTTCACATTTGGGGCTAGGCATGCAACCCATACAGAAGGGTACAACATTGAGCAGAACAAGAAAGCCCTCTACTCCCCTCTCACTCTACCAGACTTGCCTCAGGTCTAATGCATTTTGCAAAACCATTGAATGTTGAGGAAGTAGGCACTTCTCCTATGGTCTTGTTGATTAATCTGCTGTCTTGGAAAAATTCTTAAAATGTGCTAACACTCTTTTTCAAAAATCAAGATATAATTTACATGCAGTGAAATGTACAGATCTAGATGAGTTTTAACAGCTGTATCCACCTATATAGCACACGCCCCTATTAAGATAGAGAACATTCTCCTCACTCCAGATAGTTAATACTACTTTCAGGTGGGAAAGCAGTATTTGAACTCTGATTGCCTAGCGCTATCCCCTGCCGAGGTTGTTGCATGAATATGGGCACAGAAGAAGATGATTCCGTAAGGGGTTTCTGGGCTTTCAACCAAGAATAAGAATTAGTGATTCCATGTTTAAGATATTCAAGGCAAATTCAAACAGTGGAGTTTCCTCACTTTTGGTCTGATTGTGTTGGGCTGTTTATGATATCATGGTGCTGGATTTTAGGGAGAATCAGGTTTTTGACAAGTATAAAAATCTAGCCTCAGAGGCCCCAGGAGTAACTTAGAAGTAGGAGCCTTTTCTTTTATTTATTTGTTTGAGATGGAGTCTCGCCCTGTTATCCAAGCTGGAATATACTGGTGCAGTCTCAGCTCACTGCAACCTCCGCCCACCGGGTTCAAGCAATTCTCTTGTCTCAGCCTCTGAAGTAGCTGGAATTACAGGTGCCTGCCATCACACCCAGCTCATTTTTGTATTTTTTGTAGAGATGGGGTTTTGCCATGTTGGCCGGGCTGGTCTTGAACTCCTGACCTTAAGTGATCTGCCCGCCTTGGCCTCTCAAAGTGCTGGGATTGCAAGCGTGAGCCACCGCGCCCAACCAGTAGGAGCCTTTTCTAAGATAAAGCTAAAATAACATTTTAAAAAACATGAAAAAAAAGACCTTGATACTCTCTGTTACATTTCTAAGTAGCAGGAAATACTGATTTGCAAACTGTGTTTTCAGCTCATGTTGATGCTTGAAGCCTGGATGGAGGACAAAATTGTTTAGAATTGGATTTATGACTGTCTTATCTATGTGCATTTAGATTTGTGAAATAAGAAGCCCTATTCTAGAGTTCAGTTACTCTTGATTTTCCCTACTAGAAATCTAAGAGAGGGAAGACCTAGTAGCTGTGAGGACAGATGACAGCCCATGAGACCTAATGTTCATTAGAATATAACATCAATATTTATGTTTTTCTCCAGTCTGCATCTGGACTCTGTTCCTTGAGCCTGTATTTATATATTAATAATGTGAGGAAAGCTTTATTTTCCTTTTAAATTTTGTGTCAGAGTTCTGCTGCCTCAGCCCACCCCCTCCCCACCCCTGAAGTGATTCATTTACAAGATGGCGCATGTTTATTGAGAGTTTGATTCTAGAGATTAACTTCCAGAAGTGCATCATGAAGTGCAGCAGGAATAAATACCACAGAAATCCTTTTCCATGTGAGAAGTCATAGGGCTTTCTGCTGTACAAAAAGGAGAGATGGAGGCTTCAAAGTTTGGGGCAATGTGGGGAGGCGGGAAGTGGGAAAACCAAGAAGAGACATTGGGAAGGGCGCCCTGGAATATTTTCAAAGCGTATCACTGGAGTTAAATGCCTTTGGTATGAGAAAAGAGATGTTGGAACCCTGCTCAGGTATCAGATGTCACTCAGTACTCATCTGGCAAACTTTTAGCCTTTGCTGATTAAAACTAATCCAGTTGCATGAAGAAAAATATATTGCGTAAGCGTACCTCATGTGTGGCTTTATTTTAACCCTTTGCCCCATATCCCAAGACCAGTGAATCTTAGACTGGTTATAGGGTAGAAGGTGATAATGAGGAATGGGGTTCACTTACAAATAAATTTGAGTCAAGACAATGAGTGGAGCAGGCTATTAAGAATATTGGATTGTAAATGTAAATTTGAAGCCCTTCTAGGTTTTCTTGATTGATTTGTCAATTCAAAGGTTTTAGTGGCTGCTGAGTGGGAAGGAAAATTAAAACAAACAAACAAACACCCTCTTTTAATTCTCAACTTACGCTTTGTTCTCTTTCCAAGTTGCTTTGTGTGCTTTTCTGTGGCCCAGCCAGCCTGGTTGGATCAAGCTTTGCATTTTTGAAGCTTAGGTTCAAGGTTTGCTCTCTGAGGGACTGGAGTTTTGTCATGATCACATGCTTGCATTCCTAACCAGAATAAACTTTCTACTAAAGAGTATATCTCAGTCCTACCACTTACCAGCTGTGTGACCTTGGAAAAATTCTTAACTCAGTTTCCATGTCTGTAAAATGGGGATACTGTTGGTATTCATTTTATAGAGTTGTGAAGATTAAGCGATTAATTCATGGAGAGTGCCAGCAGTGTATGGCACATACACAGTATACATACGACGGGCTACTACGTGTGTGCCATTGATGGTACTACTTTTGTTGTTGTTTTATCATTGTTATTATCAAGAGGCTTGGGTAAAGGATGTAGGTATAAAAATGGATAAAATCTAGCCCTGTGACTTCTGAACCAGTGTAAATGATCTGGTCAGCTGGATGTGTGGTGAAAATGGGGAGAGAAGAATGCCGCCCATTTTCTGACTTGGCTGGTCTAACTCATGTTGTGAAGCACTGCAAGAGCAATTTAGCATCTGTCTGCCATTACACTCTCATTCTTGGGGAGTGTGTACTTCTGCTGATGGGTGGAGGAGGCCTGGATGTGAATGTGTGCCATCATGGAAGTGGTGGTGTAGAGTGCAGGCACCCATGCCTTCGCTTTCTGAGACTGTGTGTATCTTCTCCTATAATGACATGTCTTCTCTTTGTAGTCAGACATCAGGCATGGAACAGCTAGCAGAGGGGAGATTATAGATCTTGCATGGTGGAGAATGCCTAGCTGTTCACCAACTCCTTTCCTTTGCTCCTGGGTACGTGGCTAACTACATTTCCCAGCCTCCCTTGCAGTTAGTTGCAACCATGTGACAGAGTTTTGTTCAATGGAAGGTGAAAGTAATAATTGCTCCACTTGTAGGAAGGCCATATAAAAGCTCCTAAACAGCCCCCTGTAGTTTGTTTCTGTAGGTTGTTTTTTCCCCAATCTGTTGGCTGAATGCAGAGGTTTCAGCAGATGACTCTGAGGCCCTAAGGGATGGTAGGGCCACCAGATGGAAGGAACCTGGGTTCCTGAATCACCACATGAAAAGCTATCTGCCAACAATTGATTCGATTTCATGTAAGGGAGAAGTAAACTTTTATTGTGAGATTTAGGGGATGTTTGTTACAGCAGTTAGCTGACCAAACTAACACAGAGGTACAGTGCTGGGAGCAAAAAGGGCCAGTTTTCCTGAAAATGCACAGATGACAGTTACTTCAAAGTATTTGATGTTCCTTCTCTGAATAAAGGAGGTACGAAACTGCAGAGTTTTCTTTTTTGAGAGATATAGAATTCCTATGTGTGACCAGAAGCCATGTGACAGCTTTCCTTGAGTAAGCAAATGGAAATAAAAACTTGTTAGCAGAGTTCCAGTTTCTAGAGAAATACCAAAAGAATACCAAAATAATTCATTCTGCCTCTCTCCCTTTCTCTCTCTCTCTCTCTCCATATATAAATGATATAGATTGATTTGTGACACATTTAAAACCTAATTATAATGCAAGTAAGAAATGTGCACAAATTCTGAGTGTACAGCCTCAATGAATTTTTGCAAACTCAACACAGCTTTAAAACTAGTACCTGGAACAAGATACAGAATATTTTCATCCCTCTAGAAATTTTGCCAATGTTCTCTTCTGATCCTGCCTTCCCAAGGGTAGCCATCATCCTGAATTCTGACAGCATAGATTACTCTGGCCTGTTTTGGAATCATATAGTATGTGCCTTTTCTATATCTAGATTTTTTTGTTCACAATTATATTTCACGATCCATTCATGTTGTTGCATGTAGTTGTAGTTCATTTATTTTCACTGCTGTATAGTATTCCTTTGTGTGAGTATACCATGGTATGGGCATCTGGATAATTTCCATTTTGAGTAATGCTGGTGTGAACATTCTAGTTCCTGTCTTTCGGTTAATGTACCTACACATTTCTGTTGGGTTAAAAACTTCTTTCATTGAACTTTTACAAAACTTTATTCCTCAATAAGACATTTCAAGGCTGTGACAATGACTGTTCTTATTCCTTGCTGTACCTTGACTTTCTGATCTACACCAAGCAAAAGCTTTGATCTGTTTTTCTGCAATGTAAAAGATTATCACTGATGTTTAATGGCAAATTTCTGGTGCCTAAAATGGTGGAAACCCGATCTAGTTAAAAGGAGTCCCCCCACCTTTAAAAAAAATTGAAGCATAGTTGTGGGGCCTTTTGATTCACAGACAGTGGCTCTTCACAAAGCCATGTTTCAAATCACTTGCAAACTCCATGTAATTGGAATTTGACATCGGAATCTTACTGGCACTGCTTCAGCTCTTACTCTGTGAGGAGAATCCTCTTGGATTTTCACATTGCATCCTTTCCTTGGGGAAACAGTGGAGGAGGAAGAGTGATGAGTTCCCTAATCACTTGGCTGGATTAGCCTTAGAGCTATTGGGAGTTGCCTTCTGTAATTGCCCCTACCATCAAGGTTTCATGAAAAGTCTAGGCAAGGCAGAACTTCCTGAGGACAAGAGACAAAGTGGGGAGGCCTTCCTATCGGTAGCTGAGAGGGTTTATTCTTGTGGTTCTGCTGTCAGGGCCTTGGATATCTGATCGGAGATGGAGCAATCCCAGCTAGACAGAACTTTGTAGATTTGAGGGTTTAAAAGGCCTCAAGCAAATTCTAAAACTTTCTTTGAAACCCCTGGCATATGCTCAGTTTCCCTGACTCCCTTGCTGAGTTTTAAATACTGGACTCAATGAATGATACAGCATTCCCGTCCTGCACCCGCAGCCCCACAGGCTCCCTCACTGTTTGGTTTGAAGTGACCATGATTGGGGAATTGAGAGGTGAATGTTTTAGTCTGAGCCTTCCCCTTCAACCCTTCAAGCATATCAGGAATATCTGAAACATCTTTGAGGCCAAAGCAGACCGAAGGCTGCGTTGTGTTTTGATTGAACGCTTAGTTCACTTTGGGTGTGAGGTGTGTAATGCTTTTACAGTTAAGTCTGAAAAAATGGTTGTGAAAAGTCCCCCGGGGACCTGGCTGCTGAGTGACACACAGCTGGGCCTTTGAAAGTGGGCTTTTATGATAAATTTGAACATGGTTTTAGACTTTACTGTAAGTGCTTCATTTTTTTCCCCTAACTACAGAATAGGTGAGCTGATTTTTCCATGAGGGAATTGCTTTGGAACATTAACTGAGATTTTCTTCAAATATAGAGGTGACTATGTAATTTGCTTGTGTCTTTTAAAAACTGATGGAGGCCTAGTGAGGCAGCTCTGTGAAGTCAGAAGTTAGACAGGGGATGCTTTTCTTCACTTGCCAGGTGTGGAATGCAAATGAGCTTCATGCAGAATAAGGGGCCTTTAAAAATCCAGATTGACTCTGAGGACCTGTGTAACTCTTGCTTCAATCCACTGCTTCTCCCAGGTTGCCTGTCTTTTCTGTAGGCGACAGCTAAGACCATGGCCTACATTTTATCTTTCTTCAATGCCCTAACTTCTTCCTAGAGCCAACCCCACCCCCAGGTTTTGGAAGATGGCTGAATTTTTGCCTTGAATGACTGAGTGTTATCAACAGGATTCTTCTAAACTTGTTGAGGCAGATACCAAACAAATTCACACATACCCCCGCAACATTTCTTGTGTGAGTGCTTTCTGCTAGTACTATGTCACATTATTTCACAAGCCCCTCAAAATCCTGTGGAAATATTGAAATATTCTTTCGGTAGATGAGGAAACGAAGGCTCCACTAGGGGCTTTGAGATCACAGTGTTAAGAAAGTGTCCGATCTGGGATTCAAATGTGGTTCTTGCATCTTCAGTTTGGGCACTTCCTCTGCTCTATCCAGCTTCTCTCTGTCAGCGTACTACTCTTCCTCCCGTCACCACCACCTTATGGCCACTGAGATAACATTCTGCCTCCCAGTTTATGATGGAGAAACAGAGGCAAACTAAAAAAAATGACATGAGGACAATGTCCAGGTGCAACTTCAAACACTCAAAAGGGCTTGGATTAGAACATCTAATCAAAAAGGCCCATGAATCAAGAGGTACTTCTGGTGCAGCCAGTGCAGGCGTATGACTGGGTTATAAGTTAACACATGTACTTGGGTGAGGCCATGGCTGTATGTCTGGTTCTAATTTGTTGCTTAGTTTTTCCCCAAAATTAATAGGAACATATTGATTGTCTAAAATAAGTCATTTGCTATAGCGGGAGTCATTTCATATGTCAAGGCCTTTACTACCGAAAGCCAAAACATTCACCTTGTGGCTACACAAGTTTCTTTTCTAGTTCAGTGGTTACCCTTTTGTATTCTCTAAGGTTGCTTGAAGGCTGGTGTAAGTGAACTGTGGGTGACCCCAATTCAGGAACAAATCAACCCAAATTATATTAGATTGCCATTTTGTTCATTTATTCAGATGGGCCAAGAAGAAAAAATGATAATGATCAACTTTGGGGTAGGCATAAGGGTAATTTTAGACCCTACTGATGGAACTACAAATTGCTATAATTTTTCTGGTAGGCAGTTGGCATACATGAAAAGCCATGTGCCAAAGATTTTATTTCAGAATTTAACCTAAGAAAATAATTGCAAAAGTAAATAAAAGAAAATAATATATAAGCCCCTCAGTGCTGCCTACAAGTAAGAAATATTGGAAATATCCTAAATGATTAACAACAGAAAACTGACTGAACAAACATTACCATGCATTGGTATAGCAAACAACGTTACTACACATTGGTACACTGAAATACTTTACCACCATTAAAATGATTATACAAATGGATATTTATTAGCACAGAAATAAGTTTATGATACCTTCCAAGGTTAAAAGGACTTGTTACCAAATACTGTGCATTTTACTGCATGTTTATTAAGAAGATATAAGAATACAGGAAAAAATGTCTGGAAGGGTATATACCAAATCAGTATTTTTAAAACATATTTTGATCATGATCTACTATGAGAAATAGATTTTACATTTGTGAGCCAGTAGACACAGGTACCTGAAACAATAGTTTATTAACAATACTTATATTTTCTTATGTGGTACGTTCTGACATATTCATTTATTTTCTCTTTTATACTGTATTATCCTATCGTATCTTTTCTTATACTATTCTACTTTATTCTAATTCTATTCCTTTTCTCTTCTCCTTTCTTTTGTTTCATTTTTTAAAATGCTGGTCATGACCTATTAGGTTGATTTTATGATCTCCTAATGAGCCACAATCCACAGTTTGAAAAACTGCTCTCAAATGTTAGCAGTGGTTATGTCTAGCAGGTGGTAGATAACTCTGTTTTGTGAGGAGAGAAGATTATTGTGGCTTCTCTGTGTTACTTATATGATTAAAAAACTCATAAAAGTTTGAAAAATTGTATAATACTGTTTATAAGCAAATTGATGCCCACAGCTTTTTAGGAGAATACTGATTGTATAAAGTAAGATGCTTACTCTACAGTTACTGGGCATTCAGAACATTCTGGGAACTTTAAAGAACATTATGGCAGGAAAAGTATATCCATTGAGACACAGTTTAAATAATATAACAACAAGAAAAGAAAACATGACTTTACATCTTCAAACTCAAAAGATCATCAAGCATATTGCTTTACCCCAGTTATGTTGCATCATGTCTGTGAAATTTATTTCTATTTCTGCTTCAAATTGCATTTTGTTTCATGCTCATTCCCTACCTTAAAAAACACAGCTACTAAATTCATCAGACTTCTATCTGGCCAGATTATCTTGGCTTACAGTACTGTTGAAGTTAGCCTCCTTTAAAGCTAAAGATAACTTTAAATGGAAGGTAGTTATTAAGAACTTAGATCAGGAAGCAAAAGCTTTAAAGGAGGATGGGAAGAATCCCTGGTTTGAGCCAGTACACTTCCCTATGGGCTTCCTGCTTTCAGCACAGAGCTGGAAATCTGCAGAACAACCCCAGGAGCCCCACCCCCGGCATGGCCACACAACCAACTGGGTGGCATGTTAAGTGAGCTTTCCTTGGGTCTTCTCTGGGAAAACCCTTGATGAACAATCAGGGTGTATAAATAAATCCCACAGAAATGATGCAGCATCACTGGGGTAAAGTGATATGTATGGGTGCTTGGTGATCTTTTGAGTTTGAACGTTTACGATCATGTTTTATTTTCTTGTTGTTCTGTTAAATCTCTGGGCACCATGAGCTAACTTCCCAGGAGGGAGAGTGATCTGCTGGGTTGTGGTTGGGGAGACACTGGCTGGAATTTTCAGGGAAAGAGTATGGAGAGAGATGCTTCCTGCCTTTGAAAGGAATTAATGGGGTTGCTTTTCAAGATGCAGTAATTTAGTTACTGTTCTTTCCGACTTTATGCTGAGAGTAACTTGGCAATGCTAAAAATGTAATTTGGAGCCCTGGCCTTCTGCTCATGAAGAAGATTAAATTTGTTCTGCCTTTGAAACATTGTGAATAACCTATCAAAGTTACTCATGTGCTCATTGATTTATTCATTGATTATCCAATAATTATCCATTCATGTGGTTGTTTGCTCATCCGTTCATCCATCCATCTATCCATCCATCCACCCATCTATCCACCTATTTTTCCAGGCATCCATTTACATGGTATTTCTTGGCTAGATGCTGTGTGTTGAGGGATGTGGTAATCACCAGGGTGGGAGAAGGGACTCTATAAGGAGGAAACTGTCTGTATAGTTTAGTTGTTCACTGTGTGGTGAAGCAGATGGGTAAGTAAGCAAATAATTACCACAAAGAATGGGCAGGGATACAAAAGGGACCAATCTGTCTTGATTCATGTAAAACTACCTCTCCTCTTCAGGCCTACAATCATGGAATGTTAACCTAAGAGAGATCTTAGAAAAACTGAAGGGGATAATGTTTTCCAGACTTTATCTCAAGATCCCTGGTGTGCCATCCCAGGGAGCGAAGGTGGGAGTAGGAGAGAGGAATGAGAAGAAAGCTGAGCAGAACTTCTGGAGCTTTCTTCAGAACTAAGACAGATTCCTTTTCATCTATTTCATATATTGAGGTTCCTTGTAAACTATCATTTGAGGAAAAGGATTGGCTCCTTAATGATAACTGCAAAGCACTTGACCAGTCCACTATCTTTCTTTGTTTCTCTTGTTTAAAAATTGAGACTCAAAAAAGTGAAGTGATTGGCTCAAAGCTGTAAAATCAGTATGTGAACAATCCAGGAATAAGACTTGGTCTTCTAACTTTATGTGGACATTGCCTCTGTATCAGTTAGCTTTTGCAGTGTAACAAATAACCCTAAAAATCAGTGGCTCAAGACAACCACCATTTACATAGCCCATAATTCTATGTGTTGGCAATTTGGGCTAGACTCAGCTGGGTCGCTCTTCTAGTCTCAGCTGGGTTGTTCTTGTCTGTGATGAGTTACTGGTCAGCTGGCAAGTCACCTGAGAACTGACAGGTCTAAAGTGGTCTTACATCTCAGGGTTGGCTGGGTGTTGGCTAGGGTAATTGGGTTACTGAGTTGATAGTCTCTCTTCTTTAGCAGAATTTCAACAGAGCAGGGAAGCATGCACAGCCTCTTGAGGCCCAAGCTTAAGGCTAGTCAAACAAGTTACGAGACCAGTTCACACTCAGGGAGTGAAAAAATAGACTCTACTTCTTGACTGGAGAATTTCAAGGTTTGTGGACACAAGGAGAGGAGAACTGTTGCCTTTTTTGCTATCTGCCACAAGAATGCTGTTATTGCTATATCTTTTCTTCTTAATTTCGACATTGGAAAAATACATGTTTGCAACTGCTATCTAATTCCAAAGCCATTTTTACAAGGAATCTGAAAGCATGGCTCTTTCTATACACCATGGGGACTCTTATCTATTTGTTTTCTTTCTTTCTTTTGTTTTTTTGAGACAAGGTCTTCCTCTGCTGCCCAGGCTGGAGTGCAGTGGTGCAATCTCAGCTCACTGCAACTTCTGCCTCCCAGGTTCAAGTGATTCTCCTGCCTCAGCCTCCCGAGTAGCTGGGATTACAGGTATGTACCACCACGGCTGGCTAATTTTTATATTTTTAGTAGAGACAGGGTTTCATCATGTTGGCAAGGCTAGTTTAGAACTCCTGACCTCAAGTGATCCACCCGCCTTGGCCTCCCAAATTGCTGGAATTACAGGCCTGAGTCACCACACCTGTATGATTATGAAATTATATGAAAACTCAATAATTTGAGTTTTCAAATTATTTATATTTGAGACAGGTGATAGTTACTGCCTGTGGTAAGGGACACTGCACCCTAAGAACATTCCTGCTTTACTGCCAGTCTTTCCATCAACAGCTGTTCCTATGGAAAGGAACCTTCAGCTCTTGATTCTGAGGGATGAATTTATCCTTATCATTTCCACAAACATTTATTGTTGAGTGACTCCTATGTATCATGCACCTCTCTAGATATTGAAGATATAAACAAATCTAAGATGGACCCCTAACTTCAGGTAACTCACAGTCTGGCAGGGAAGGAAGAAAGATATACAGATTTTTACAGTGAAATAAGACGGGGAAGATGGCTGAAAATTGAATTTTTTCAGTGGTCATTATTTTCTTTGGGTGTGGTTGCATGATCACCCAAATGGATGTAGGAATAGCACTGGACAAAATTCAGATCCTTTCATGACAAAAACGCGTAACAAACTAAGAGTAGAAGGGAATTTCCTCAACCTGATAAGGTACATCTATGAAAAACTTACAGCTGACGTCATATTTAATAGTGAAAGATTGAATGCTCTCCCCCTAAGATTGGAAACAAGACAGGCTATCCATTCTTGCCATTTATATTTAACATTATACTGTAGATTCTAGCCAGAGAAATTGCCAGAAAAAGAAATAAAGACATCCAATTGGAAAAGCAGAAGTAAAAGCATCTCCAGTCACAGATGACATAATCTTGTATATAGAAAATCCTAAGGAATCCACACAAATTGTTAGAACTAATAAATGAGTTTAGCAAGCTTTTAGGATACAAGATAAATACACAAAAATCAATTGTATTCTATACACTAGCAGTGAACAATCGGAAAAAGAAATTAAGAAAACAATTCTAAGGCCAGGTGCAGTGGCTCGCGCCTGTAATCCCAGCACTTTGAGAGGCTGAGGTGGGTGGATCATGAGGTCAGGAGTTCGAGACCAGCCTAGACAAGATGGTGAAACCACGTCTCTACTAAAAATACAAAAATTAGCTGGGTGTAGTGGTGGGTACCTGTTAATCCCAGCTACTCAGGAGGCTGAGGCAGGAGAATTGCTTGAACCTGGGAGGCGGAGGTTGTAGTCAGCCAAGATCATGCCACTGCACTCTAGCCTGGGTGGCAGAGCAAGATTCTGTCTCAAAAAAAAAAAAAAATAAAAAAAAAAAAATAAAATAAAATAAAAAAATAAAAATAATTATATTTACAATAGCATCAAAAAGAATAAGATACGTAGGAATGAATTTAACAAAAGAAGTGCAAGACCCATATGCTGAAAAACATCAAAGTTAATTGAAAGAACAAAAGAAGATTAAAGACTAAATAAATAGAAAGGCATCTTGTGTTCATGGACACAAGAAGACTCAATGTTTGTGAGATGGCAATACTCCCCAAATCAATATACAGATTCAATGCAATCCATAACAAATCCCAACTCACTTTTTTGCAGAAATTGACATACTGATCCTAAAATTCATGTGGAAAAGGAAGGAACCCAAAATAGCCAAAAAACAGTCTTGAAAAAGAAGGACAGAGTGGGAGAACTCACACTTCCCAGTTTTGAAACTTATTACAAAGCTACAGTAATCAAGACAGTATGGAGCTGGTATACAGATGCACATATAGATCAATGGAACAGAGTCAAAAGTCCAGAAATAAGTTTTTATATTTATGATCCGTTGATTTTCAGTAAGGATGCCAAGACAATTCAATGGGGGAAAACAATAGCCTTTTCAACAAATGGTGCTGGAACAACTGAATATCCATGTGCAAAAGAATGAAGCTGGGCTCCCTCCTCATATCATCACAACATTTAACTCAATATCAGTCATAAGATTTATATTTAAGAGTTAAAACTATAAAACTCTTATAAGCAAAGTAAGTCTTTATGACCTTGGATTAGGCAATAAATCTTAGATATGAAACTAAAAGTGCAAGTGACGAAAGAAAAAATAAATGGGACTTCATAGAAATAAAGAACTTTGTCCTTCAAAGGATGCCATAAACATAGTGAAAAGTCAGCCCACAAAATGGGAGAAAGTATTTGCAAGTCATTTACCTGAAAAGGCGCTTTGTATTAGTTTTCTAGGGCTGCTGTGACTACTTACCACAAACTGGGGTGGTGTAAGACAACAGAAGTTTATTTTCTCAGTTCATGAGGCTGGAAGTCCAAAATCATGATGTTAACAAGGCCATGCCCTTTCTGAAGGTTTTAGGAAAGAGTCCTTCCTTGCCTGTCTCTTGGCTTCTGATGGTTGTCAGAAATTCTTGGTGTTCCTTGGCTTTTAGACACATGATTACATTCTGTCTCCATCTTTGCATGATGCTCTCTTCTCGGTGTGTCTTCACATGGCCTTATTATAAGGATAACAGTCATTGGAGCTAGGGCTCACCCTAATCCAGTGTGATCTAATCTTAAATTGATTACATCTGCAAAGAGCCTATTTCCAGGTAACCTCACATTCAAAAGTACTGGTGATTAGGACTTTAACATTTTCAGGTGCACAATTCAACCCATAACAGGCTTGTATCCAGAGTACATAAAGAACACATATAACTCAATAACAAAAAGTCAACCTAATTTTTAAATGGGCAAAAGATTTGAGTAGAGATTACTTCAAAGAAGATGTAAAAAAGGCCATATGGGTATATACCAAAAGGATTATAAATCATTCTATTATAAAGATTCATGCACACGTATGCACTGTTCACAATAGCAAACACTTGGAACCAACCCAAATGCCCATCAATGATAGACTGGATAAAGAAAATGTGGCACATATACACCATGGAATACTATGCAGCCATAAAAAAGATGAGTTCATGTCCTTTGCAGGGACATGGATGAAACTGGAAACCATCATTCTCAGAAAACTGACACAAGAATGGAAAACCAAACACCGCATGTTCTCACTCATAAGTGGGTGTTGAACAATGAGAACACACAAAGGGAGGAAACATCACACACTGGAACCTGGGGGGTGGGGGGCTAGGGGAGGAATACCAGGGGGTGGGGGGATTGGAGAAGGATAGCATTAGGAGAAATACCTAATGTAGATGATGGGGCAATGGATGAAGCAAACCACTACCATGGCATGTGTATACCTATGTAACAAACCTGCATGTTCTGCACATGTACCCCAGAACTTAAAGTATAATAAATAAAAAAATGGCCATAAGCACATGAAAAGATGCTCAACATCACTAGTCAACAAGGCAATGCAAATCAAAACCACAATGAAATACCATTTCATCATACCCTTTGGGAGGGATAAAATTAAAAAGGCAGACAATAGCAAGTGTTGGTGAGAATGTGAAGAAATTGGAACCAACATACATTGCCAGTGGGAACAGTTTGGCAGTTCCTCGAGATGTTAAATGTAGAGTTACCATATGACCCAACAGTTTCACTCCTAAGTATATACTCAAGAGATTTGAAAACATATTATCACACAAAAGCATGTACATTGATGGTCATAGCAACACTATTCATAGTAGGCAAAATGTTGAAATAGCACAGAGTTCCATCAACTGATGAATGGATAAAGAAAATGTGAGATACCCATGCAATAAAACATTGTCAATAAAATGATTAAAGGCAATAGAAATTATTGATACATGCTACAACATGGATGACCCTTGAAAACATGCTAAGTGAAAGAACACATATTGCATGATCTCAATGATATGAAATATCCAGAACAGATAAATTTACAGAGAGAGAGAGTGATAGGTGGTTGCCTAGGGCTGGGGAAGAAGGGAATGGGAAGTGACTGCTAATGAGTATGGAGTTTCTTTTAGGAGCGATGAAAAGATTCTAAAATTAGATAGTGGGTAATGGTTGCACAACTCTGTGAATATACCAAAACCATCGAATTACACATTTTAAAGAGTTAATTTTATCTCAATAAAGCTGTTAAAATATAAGATGATGTCCTTTACCAAGAGTAGAGGATATTAGGGGACTTGAGGAAAATGCTGAAGATCTGAAATTCTCATTCAAAAGAATAGGAGAGAGAGCTGTATTAGTCACGTTAGGCTAGCTACTGTATAAACAGACTCCAACTTTCAGTGGCTGAACACAAGAAAAGTTTATTTCGCTCATACAGTTGTCTGATCTCGGTTAGGTGACTATCCTCAATGGTTCTCCTTCAAATGGTGACTCAGGGACCCAGGTTCTTTCCATCTTTTGTCTCTGTTATCTTTTAGGTCCTTGGTCTTTTAGGTCTTTAGGTCCTTGGCCTCTCTGCTCAGCTGCTGGCTGGGGAAAGAGAATGGAAGATTGAACCTGGGAGGGTTTTATGGAACAGGCCTGGAGGTAACTTGCTTTACTTCCACTCACATTCTCTTGGCCAGAATTCAGTCACATGGCCACACCTAACTGCAGGAGAGATTGGCACATACAGTCCACTTATGTGTCCAGGAGGAAAAGATAAACAGGTTTGCTGAACAGCTACCCAGCTTCTGCTATAAGGGCTGACCAAGGACAAAGAGAAGGATTGCAGCCTCCAAGCCCAGCTTGAGGTGGCATATTTTCGTGGCTGAGAGGAGGGCTGGATCGTTTTCTCCCACTGTTCTTGGTGGAACAGTCATAGGTTGAAAGTACTGCTATGGGGCATATTCCCGCTGGTAAATGTAGCCCAGTCTCCACCAGTAATATCTGGTGATGGAATAAAGACCAGAGCAGCCTTCAACACTGGCATCTCACCCGCAGAATGAGAAATGTAGCCATGCTATCCACACTGTCATTCAAAGGGGAGCAGGAGATGAATGTGGGAAATAAACTGCTGTTTCTTTGCACTTGGACAAGGGTTGAATAAAAATAAGACTCTGTCCCCTTTTAAGGTTGTGCTTTAAATAGAAATCTGCCCCAGGCCCTTCTTGATCTTTTTCTTCCTGGCTCCCTGTCTCTTAGTGTCCTTCACTCCTGGCCACATCTGCTCCTTTGTGGGTGAGGGGCCTGAGTTCTCCTCAGGAACCAGATCGTCTGGTGGATCCCTCAGATTGAAGCCCCCTCCCCACTTACCTTTTTCATAAGTTTCCAGGGTTACCTTGACAGGTGCAGCTATTTTAGTGATATTTCTGTAATGGTTGTGCCTGCCCTTCTAGACAACTGCTGCCTGTCTTTCTGACAGACTGTTTGCTTGTGTCTGGCTGCTAATGCTATAGTAAAAATCACCTTGCTGTCTTGTCCTTGTTTTCAGAGGCACTTGTCTCTTGGTATAATGCTGGATATTTAATGAGCATTGTTTATAAGGAGTGTAAGACGGAATAGTATAGCCTCTCGCTTTGTGTCCTGATTCCCTGTGGGCTTGTTGCAAAGCATGCTGGGAGTGAGGCCAGGCTGGCTGGAAGAGGGATATAAATTAGAAAGCGAGGGAGCACTAGGGCCAGAAAGAAGTGATTCTTTTAAGAGTAGGCCCTCAAAAAAGGTGGCCAAAGGTCTAAATAACAATGACCAAGGTTCTGGAAGAGGTTTTCAACTGGTAATTATGTTTGTCTTGTCTTGTTCTCCCCTAAGCCATTCTCTACACTCATGCAGAATGAAATCTTGCAAGGCACAATTCCTAGTTCACATTCTTCCATGGCTTCTTACTGCTCTTATAATAATATCTAAATGAACTGGTTTTCAAGACCACATGAGCCTACTGCCAGCCTCTCTCCAGCCTAATTTCTCCTTCTGCCTCTCTAGATTCATTGCCACGGCCCCAGTTGTAAGATTCTTCTGTTTCCTTCTTATACACCAAGCTCTCTAGCACCTTTTACAGCTCCCTCTGGTCCCAACTTTGATACCACTTTTTCCTGGTAGCTTTCCTGACTAACCCTCTTCATTGAGTTAGTTGCCCATAGCGTTCTGTGTCTCTCTCCATGGCAATTATCTCACTCTATTGCAATTACCTCCTTATTTTCGTGCTCCTCTGCTAAACTGGAAACTTCATAGGATCATGGACCATGACTTAGTCCACATTGTACTCCCAATTCTATAGTCAGAATAGACTAATTTCTGTAATAAAGAATCCCAAACATCTCAGTATCTGAAGACAACAGAAGTTTTTTGTTTTATGTCTTACCCATGTGGAATTCAATGTGTGCGTTTCTACACTGTTATTCTGAAATCTAGGCCCCTTTCATATTGTAGTTCTCTTATTTCCTAGGGCTGTCCTCTCTTTTCAAGTCTGCATCTGACAGACAGATGGGAGAAGAAGGAATGGAGAATTGTATAGGAAGGTTTTTAATGGGCTGTGCCTGGAAGTTGGGTACTAAACCTCCACTCATATTCCATTGGCTAGAACACAGTCATATGGCTGAGTATTCCTGCAGGGGCTGCCGGAAAATGTCATCTAGCCATGAGCAGGCTTGATGAGCAAGTAGCGGGTCTCTGCACATCACCAGTTAGTGCCTGCCTGGAATGTGGTAGGAGGTGAGTGAATATTTGTTGAATGAGTGAACAATGTATTCTGGGTTTCATCTTGATTCTTAGGTGATTTAGTTTAATCATCAGGAGGGACATGTGATGACTAATCACAGTGGATTTCAGAGCTCTGGGTACCTTGGAAGGGTTACAGATAATGATAGAGAAGAGCAGTACTCCCTAGGAGTTCAGCTCTCAGTGACGTGCTTTCCTTCAAATCTAACAGGGAAAGAGATTTTTAAAAATTAATCTTGAATTTTATTTTTTTGGAGAGGACAAAGGAGGAGGTAACAGAGAAGAGGAGTGAGGACTGCTTCTTGGATTTTGTAGACTGTGACAGTGTCAGCTTTTTCCACACATGCCTCCTAGGTTGATGGAAGTAGTGTGTGGCATGCCAGTGCGTGCACCCAGCTGCCTGTCATTCCCCTGCCTGAGAGGGAACAGGTGTGTGTAGCACACATGATGTGTCCACTCTCTGTTCCACAGTTAGAGCATGCCTGAGGCCATGCTTCCTTAACTGAAACATCCGCTCAGGCTTCACCCACAACCCATTCAGAAAAGATGTCCAAAGGTCTAAATAACAATGACAAAGCTGTGCAGTAAGGGGAGTGGGATGTGTCCCCATCCCCATCCCCAGCAGTGTCTAGTATATAATGAGTATTGTTGAGCTCCCACAAAACAGTATCCATCTGTTAATGGAAGAGAACTCATTCCCCACGTGGGTAGGCAGAAGCAAGAGAACCATGTTGTGAGAGCCACCATGGACCAACAATTTAGTTTGCAAATTTGCCTCCAAAGACTCAACTTCTGGATGAGCTGGGATATAATAACTCCTTACCTGTGGGTGGTTCTTCAGAATTTTCTAAAGCACTTTCCCACACCTTATCTCATTTCATCCTGGTAAACAACATGGTGAGGTAAGAAAGCCAAGAGTTATGTCAGCCTTACAGATGAGAAAACCGAGGCTCAAAGTGGCTCAGATGACTTTCCCAAGACCACGTGGCTGCTTTTCCTCTCCTGCCATTTCCACCCCAAACCGTCTTGTTCAAATTGGCAAAGTATTTTCTTTTCTTTTTTTTAAGACGAAGTCCCACTCCGTCACCCAGACTGGAGTCAGTGGCGGAAGTGCAGTGGCACAATCTTGGCTCACTGCAACCTCTACCTTCCAGGTTCAGGCAATTCTCCTGCCTCAGCTTCCTGGCTGGCAAAGTATTTTCTAGAAGGTGTCCTCTTAGTTTGCAATCAGTGAGACTGGAACATATGTCTCATGACTGACCTTACCTCTCAACACTGACCATTCATTTTCCTGTCTAAACAAGCAGGTCTGCAAGAAGCTACCACAAAATCCTACCTTATGTTTACATCTCTGAGCTGTGGATCCATGCCTTCCAGTGTCCCCTCCGATTGTTGGTGGAGAAAACTAAGACAGCTAAAATGTTTCTCACGCTGCAGCACCCCACATCCCAGCTAATTACAGCAGTGTCTAGGTGGGGTTGTGCCATGGGACTCTTTTTCATTAAAACAAAACAAAACAAAAGACCACAGAGCTATGATGTTTTAATAAATGTCTGTGTGTGCTTGCTAGGACACACTACTGCTGCATTCCCAGGAATTGTTAACACTGTCTCCCAACCTCACTCAGACAGAAAGCTGACGTTACCTTGCCATCCTACCTAATTAAAGATGAAGGCTATAGTTTTCCCAGTCTATCATAGTCTGGTTTCTGGATTTTGCCATTGCAGAGGAAGAGAGAGAGGCAAAAGGTTGACTGTGATGTGGGAGGATGCAGCCAGGGGCAAAGAGGGTGAAGATGAGTTTCTTACCCCACAGAAACTAACACCAAATTTTTAGCATCAAAATCCTAACAGCAGAAAGAAAGTATCCCTGTGGAAGAAGGGCAAGGTAATGTCAATTCCCAAACCTTCCATCCTTCCTCCCTCCCTCCCAATGGCTCAGGTATACTTGAGAAACCTACATCTTCTGGCATCATCTCCCATGCATTGTTTTTTGCAGAAGCAGAGCATGACCGACATCTAATAGTATCTATGTTGGTATCTGTCTCAGCAAATCCCTTTCTGTATTAAAAGATTAATATAGTAAATCCAGAGTTACAAGGAGATTGTGGTGTTTCCTCTTCTGATGTCAGAGTGTTGTTTTTTTAACACTATATTCTGTTTTCCTTTTTTGCCCTCCCTTCTCATCCCTGTAAACCATATTTTGAAGCCCTTCTCCAATTGCTTGATTTTCCTAAGAGTAATAAAAAGCCTAGACAATTTGGATGACATCTGTACCACCTCTTTTAGGGATTATAACCCAATTTTCCTCCAACAGTGAAGTTATGGGTCTTTTATGATCTGGCCTTAGGTCTCTTGAATGAGGCTGACATGGGGATGTAAGACTTGATCCATAAGATTTTAGGAAAAGCTCTAAAAAGCAAGCTCTTTCTGAGGAGTATTGTTGTTTTTTGGAGGGGAGATTATTTTGCTAGTGTTCAGGTAAGAATTCAAATCTGCTTCTGTTACCATTCATGACAGCTGAATGGTGTGCTTCACTCAGATACTGTGCAGTGATCACTTACTTTACATTGCATATTATGACATGTGACCATATAACCTTTTATTTGAACCAAGCAATTTACATGGTGGAGCTGAAGATTAGGTTGTTACTGGCTCATTTTTAGTGAGCACTGACTGTTTATAACACTCCATCCTGGTCAGACTCTCTCTTGAGGTATCCCAGGGTAAGTTAGCCAGACTGAGATTGACCCCAGAAGATGGGGCAACATTCTGAAGGAAATAGAAAATAGTGCTGTCATGTAGTGAAGAGGCCAGGGAGCATTTGTCTACCCTGCCCCTACCCACCCTGTTATTAGTTGATTCTGCTCATAACATAACAGTATATGTAATTTTTTTTTTGGAAACAGGGTCTCACTCTGTCGCCCAGGCTGGAGTGCAGTGATGCAATCTCCGCTCACTGCAACCTCCGCCTCCTGGACTTAGTCCTTCTACCTCAGCCTTTCTGGTAGCTGGGACTACAAGCATGTGCCACCACGCGTGGCTAATATTTGCATTTTTTGTAAATATGGGGTTTTGTCATGTTGCCCAGGCTGGTCTTGAACTCCTGGGCTCAAGCGACTCTCCCACCTTGGCCTCCCAAAGTGCTGTGGTTACAGGCATGAACTGCTGCACCTGGCCTGAACAGTATATGCACCTCTCTGAAGAATGATCAGATGATCAATAATAATGTATCAACTCCCAGCGTGATGCTAAATAGCACATGATGGGTGCACAGATGTTTGTGGTATTGAAGCAATGTGTTTATTCAATGTATTTTCCACTAGATTATGAGTTTTTTGGAGTCAAGGCCCATGTGTCCTTTGATTTTGTGTCCCCAGCCCCATCCCCAGTGCCCAGTATGTAACAAATATTGTTGAGCTCCCACAAAACAGTATCCATCTGTCAAGGATTGTTCAAATCTCTCCTTCCAACTTGTTCTCCCTCCTCCCTTAGGATAAGCTCTTTTCTTTTATTCTAGTGTTTCAGTCCTGAGAGAAATTTTTTTCCAAGTAATTACCAATTCATGTCATTGTATGCCCATTTGACTAGTCTCAGTGTGTATTAGTCTTCTAGGGCTGCCATAGCAAAATACCATAGATTAGGCGATTTAAACAACAGAAATTAATTCCTCATGGTTCTGGAGGCTGAGAAGTCCAAGATCAAGGTGATGGCCAATTCAGTTTCTGGTGAGGGTCCTTTTCTTGTCGTGTAGATGACTGACTCCTTGCTGGACCCTCACATTTTACAGAGAGACAAAGAGAAACCGACAGAGAGAGGAGAGAGAGAGAGCACAAGGGAGCATGCAGGCTCCCCGGTGTCTCTTCTGATAAAGACAGTAATTCAACTGGATCAGGGCTCCACCCTCATGACCTTGTTTAACATTAATCACTTCCTTAGAGTCCCCCTCCCTCTCCAAATACAGCCCCACTGGGGGTTAGGGCTTCAACATGTGAATTTTGGAGGGATACAAACAATTAGTTTGTATCACAAAGGTACTTGTTGCTCACTGTAACATCTGCTGTTTCCTGATCAAGACAAAGGTGATGAAAAGTAAACATGGTATTAGACTATTCATGTTAAAAAGCATAGTACCATGTGTGAAGCATCTTAAATGAGTTAGGCAGGAGCACTTAATGAAAATCTATGGTCAAACATAGCTTTACCGTGCCCTTGTCTTTTCCTTCCATTATTATTATTATTATTTTTTAATTACTCTTCCATGGGGATTCTTCTAAGCTTGTCAGTTACAGACAGGTGCTCTTGTTTTGGAGACAGAGCAGCAGTTGTAAAAAGAGGGGAAACTGGAAGGTCAGGATAAGCTGGATTATGCCATGGCAATAAACATCTCCAAAATCCCAATGGCTCTATACAACAAATGTTTCTTTCTCCCCTACAGTACATGTCTAAGGGGTGTCAATGGGGTACTCTGTTAGTTGTAATTGTTCTTGGATCCAGACTGATGGAGGCTTCATTTTGACACATGTGTCACAAAGGAGAATATAGTAAATTGTATACTGGCTCCTAAAGTTTTCACCTAGAAGTACCACATACCACTTTTGCTCATCCTTCATTGGCTAAAGCAAGTCACTTGGCCACATCCAACTTCAAAGAAGTAGGTGAAACAATCTTACTAAGAAGGAGGAAAGCTAAAGCTTTCCTTTGGCAAACAGCACTGATTATTACTATAATGGGGTAATAATGAGGCCTAGGTAAACATGGTAGGACTTAAGCAAAACTTGTGGAGCAAATGAGAAGTTTTATGTATTTGATGCTTGCTTAGAAAAATGCTGCTTCCAAAACAGCTCTACCATCCAGGATTTCTTGCCTAGCCAGTATTTCTGTGCCTAGAGTGAGATTCAGGGAATGAAACCTTTTTTACTGAGATCCTGAGAGTTGCCTTTCAAGTGTCCATACAGTATAAATAACAATAGCCTCAAAGAAACAATTAAAGGCTCTCCGGGTGGCTTATCTCAGATCCACTGAGAAATGAAAACCCCCAAACATGCCAGAACACTAAAAAAATGGCTGTGTCTGAGGGTGGTCTCCTTGTCATGATAAAGCTTTCTCCTCATCCTTCCTGAAAGTGATACCAGCCTCATATTAGCAACAGTATCGCTGTCTGGAAAGGGGCTGGCTGAATGTAGTGGGATTACTTTGAGTTGCATAAACACAGATTGAATTTAGCATGGCGAGTTGATGATGGGGAGTGTAGAAAGAGTCAGGACCTTCCGTTGAGATAATAGCTAGTTCATTATCTGCCCAGATAAAGGTCGTACAGGCTTTTAGCAACAGCATGGAAAGGAAACCAGATTGACCTTTCTGACGGCAACTCTCTGCTTTGGGTTTTTTTTTTTTTTTTTTTTTTTTTAAAAGACCTTAGAAAACCAGTGAGTAAATAAAACCGTGTTCCTCCTGACACCTTTCCTTTCCCTTTCCTGGCCTTCCCAAAACACAGGCCTTCATTTCCATTGGTTTTGAAATGGCTGCCTTTGTTTAAATTACTTATAATAGAACGTTCCTGGAAAACTCTCACATAAGCCCATGAGCAGATGTTAGTATCTTATATGCCTCCAATTTTATATGCTGTATCACACCTCTTCCTTACTCCAAAATTTTGCCTTTGCATCAAAAAAGGCAAACATCCTATCACTTAGTCAAAGGAAACTTCTGCTTCTTGGGCTATATCTTCCAATTTTCCTTAAAAGAGCTCATTATGAATCATTTGGAAGGAGCCAGCATACCATATTGTCTTTGTGTGAAACTTAGAAAGCAGTGTGGTGTGGGTGGAGATAGTCCAACTATAAAGAGAAATTATAGTCACAAGTAGCTTTCAAGACATTAAGGATATTTTGGAGTCCTAAATTAAGCAATGGCAAGTTAATCTTTTCCCAAGAGGTGGCGATTTTGGTTATGTATCATAAAAGGGTTATCCCAAAGTTTTCAATGAGATTTCAAGTGAATGACCATCCCTTGTTTATTTTTCATAATCATTTTAATATGCCAAGTATGTTCCATGATGGGTTGGCAAATTTATTTTCTTTCTGCTACCTTAGAAATCTTGTCAATAAAATGAAGACTAGTAATATGGATTTCTTCTGTAGCTATCATTTTTCTTTGTAAGGGGAGTTAAGATGTGTACTTCAGTAAGAGGAATGGGCTGTGTTGAATGCCAGATCATAATGAAGCCTCCTGGTGCCAATAAATTACATTTGCTCTAGGTTGACTAGCCATGGAATGAGGTCATGTATCCTTGATCCAAATCATGAATGTGACAGTCTGCATCTGCATACAGTATAACCCGATCATTGCTACGGTACTATACTTCATCACAGTCTGTGTCACCTTCAGGGCATGGGTTTGACAGAAGATGACAGCAGTGATGTATATTATGCTCAATCCTTAGCCTCAAACAGCAAAAGGCCTAACATTTAGATTTCTTTTAAAAGAAGGCAATTTTATATCACCTACAGATAATTAACAGGCTCTGTGTGAAAAATGAAATTAGAAATCTTGAACTTAGAAATAGAGGAAAAAATGAAATTTTCCTTGAAATATATCCAGGTAGTGTATAATAACCCATGACCATATTCTGTAAGATTTTCCTTTTCCTGGCTCTCTAGCCTATGTTTATATTTGCCCCAAATGCACTTTTAATCACAGCTTTTTCTCCATGGGAAATAACAACAAGTAATTTTTTTTGAAATAAGATAATCTGTTTTGTAAGGCATAAGTGGTTGTTATACCCAGGAAAGATGTATTTCACAATGGTATTAGAATTATGTGTAGTTTCATACTTTTGGTAACAGGAGATTTCAGATGAATGTTCAGCTACCCCTGATTATTTATATAGTTCCCTGAAGTGTGCAGTAACATAGAATGAAGTGATGATAATGAATATTGGTAAATGTCATTGTGGTGTTAAGTATATCTGTCCATATGAAATAGAAAAATCTTGTGCATATATGAAGCTCTTGAAATACAGATGAGTAACATTTGTGTACCTCAATTTCAATGATATTTATATACTTAAAGAATGTATTCCTTTATAATACATATTATATATTAAGAAAATATATATGTATTCTATCATCATATCAAGAACATAGCTCAAAAATGTTTTCAAAGAAATTGAGACGGAAAACAAGCATTGGTGGGTGTGGTGGCTCATGCCTATAATCTCAGCACTTAGGGAGGCCAAGGCAGGCAGATCGCTTGAACTCAGGAGTTCAAGACTAGCCTAGGCAACATGGCAAAACCCTGTCTCTACTAAAAATTTAAAAAAAAAAAAATCAGCCGAGTGTGGTGGCATGCACCTGTAATCCCAGCTAGTTAGGAGGCTGGGGTGGGAGAATCACCTGAGTCCAGGAAGTCAAGGCTGCAGTGAGTGAGCTGTGATCACAGCACTGCACTCCAGCCTGGGCAATGGGAGTGAGACCCTGTCTTAAAAAGAAAAAGCGGGGGAGGGGAGAGAGAGAGATAGAGAGAGAGAGAGAGAAAGGTAGCAATTATGCTAAGTCTTAAAAGTTACTTTTAACTGAATGCTTAGTGTGTCCTGGTAATTAACATCACTTTCCAATAATCTAAAAAAAATGTCTAGTGCTTGTTGACTCAAACTTGAACAATGTTTGCATGCTGACTTATGTGTGAGTCAGAAGGTATCCATTATCTTAATCAAAGAGTCACAATTTTTTTTCTGTAAAGATCCAGAGAGTAAATATTTTGAGCGTTGCAGATCATGAAGTCTCTGTCACAGCTCTTCAGCTTTATCACTGAGTGCGAAAGCAGCCATAGACAATACGTAAATGATTGAGCATGGCTATGTTCCAATAAAAGTTTATGCAAAAATAGGTGGTGGGTCAATTTGGCTTGTGGGCTGACGTTTGTCAGCCTCTGATCTTAACTTTGAAGCTTTTAAACTATAGCCTAATTGAAAAACTATTTCTACATGACACCTAGTTGAATATGTGACTACCTATGTATTTAGTGCTTGTGTGTGCGTGCATGCACACATGCACGCACACACACACACATACACATACACACAAGAATGAATGTTTATATGCCTTTTTTTGATCAGTTTGGAAAAACTCCTGTACATGTAATTTTGTCTTACAGTCAATATGTTCCATTTTCTAAATAAATACTCTGATTTTCTCTGGGACTGTGGCTACCTTATCCAACTACCTTATCCTACAAAGTTCATGTAGTCTTGTCACTGTTGTCATTTCTTCTCTCAGGTTCATTGCATCATGATCATATGGGTTGCTTAATTATTACTCTTTAGTAGTGATGATGCTATTCACATGGACTTTTTTTTTTTAATGTGGGCTGTGCAAGTTGTTTTTGTTATGAGTCATTCTCTCTTGATGTCATTAGATGTTTTAAACTAGGCATTAATTGAAATGAAACCACAAGCTTGGTTAGATTGATTAATCTTTTCAGAGTCTATTCAAAATACTTTTCTTTCTTCCCAGAAAAAAAAAACAAACTATAGTTATTTGCCCATAAATGGGAGAGAATCATGCTTTTCCAAAGGCGAAGACTGTTTTGAAAACTGGATTTATTGGGATGATAAATCTGGCTTGTACCATCTGCTCACCTGTTTGTCCTCGGGGGAGCTATCACTCTATTAATCCTTTTACACTGGAAATGTTGAAATGATAGACAGTTTCAAAAGTTGCACCCAAGGAAAAAGCAGATAAGCATAGAAAAAAACTTACTCTTCTACTTTGGATATGCTTTGAACCAGCATCCTGGGGCACTTATAAGAGGATGGCAATCAGACAGAGCTTTGGCCTTTTGTAACAAGGTCCTGCCTTGTATTTGGGAAGCTCTGTCTTATAGAGAATCAGGCTGAAGGCCTTAACTTCTACACTCTCAGCTTTAACTTTTTTTTCTGTTTTTTTTCCCCCCCAAAGAAATAACTGGTCTTTCCACATCTAAACTGCAGGTGCAGAAAAGCACACAAAATGACACTGTCCCATGGTCCAGGCTACCTCTTCTGGACATTTGATCTGCCAGGTCAACTTCCCAGGAGGACTGGCCCAGACAGTGTCAAGATGAGAATTTTTTCCCTCACTGCTTTCTGTGCAGTTGGTTGCAGCATCTCTGCAAAACCACTGACATCTTCTTAACCTTGGTTTGCTTTTCTGTGAAATGAGTGAATCCCAGTACAAGGCAGCAGCAAGCAAAGGTGTAAAAATCACCTGCGGCAGGAAGGCCAGAAATGAATCCCAGTGGCTTGAGGTACAGTTGTGCATTCATAAATTCCATCAGCATGTTTCGTCATGACTATTAGTGTGACATTTCAGTCATTTAAATCATTGACAGCCATGTACTTTTATGTGCAATTTACTTTTAAAAATTTGTGGGCTTTCCAGGTTTTTATTTCATAATGTTCCCCCCACCCCACCCCAGTGAAACAATTAGGTAATATGTTTTAGAGCATGCCTCTTCTTAGCTTGGGCCTGTTTTCTCTACCTGGCAGTAGATTTAAGATGTTACTAGCAGTTTGCTCATTAGCAGTGACAAGGAAATGGCACCTGAGATGCTTTCCTGAGAGGTCTCCCTGCACTGGGACCTCGGAGGTGAGCCACTGGGTGGCTGAAACCCTGGGAGTTTTAGCATGAGGGCAAAGGACAACAAGAATTTTCCTAGCCTATGATGTTTTCAAGTAGCCACTCTGAAAATGATGAATTGGATGAATTCATTTTAGGATAGGCAAAACAGAGAGAAAGACAGACTTTTCCCCAGTCCTTGCCCCCTTCCACAGAAGCAGAGGAAAGAAAGATGTGAGGCAGAGCAGCAGGGATTCAAGAATGGAGGACAGAAAGGCAGAAGAGAAAATGGTGAGGCTGCAGTTCTCTGTTGCCCTTGGCAACACTGCATGGGGGTGGGGGTTGGCTGGCATCTTAGTACTGGGTCTGCCCTGCCCTGCCCTGGGAGGTCGTGGGATATCACATAGGGGTGGAGACCTCGCTGGGGACAGCTGAGCAGATGACAAGACTGCACCAAGAACAAGCAAATGTTCTCTGCCGGGACACTGGCTCTATCTGGCTCCTTCCCTGGGACACGATATAGCCCACATGTGGCTCCTCTAGGTATTTTTTTTCCCTAAGTGCATTGATCTATCAGAGTAAAAACTAGCCAAAAATAAGAATGGGGAATGAATCAATTCTATCATCTGGACTCCTCTTTCCTCTGCCTTCCTGAGTCTCCATGGTATCAGATGGCCTGTTGCAAACATTTACTTCTGATTGAGTGCCCTGATTTCTTTAGTCTCTTATCTTCTCCCCTTCCCTCCCTCAGTTCGTTACCCCTTTTCCCCTCTGCCCTCATCTCCCCACAGCTTTGGTAAGAAAGAGCCAGCCTTGAATTCAAGCATAATTGCTCGGCAGGGGGGACTTCCTTGAAAAAACCTCAAATTTTTGGGCTGTAACAGTGGAAATCTGTTTGAACCCTTGAACTTCCTTTATTGTTGAAATGACCACCTACAGAAACATGCTGGGGGAAAGTAGCAGAAGCACAGTGGTCCCTTTTATGGGAAAAACAGTAGCTGGAATTATTTCACTTTTGCAAGAATTCTGTAATGAGGAGGCATTTCTGAAGGGAGAGTATGGCACAAACATTCCACAAGTTGGAGATGTCTGGGCTGCTATCAGGATATTGTAATAATCGATGTTTCTGAGCTTAGAAACAGAGTCTTCATTCTTTTTTGACCACAAGCATAAAAGCTGGTAACTATAGCATTTCTGTCTACTTTTGTTGCCATTTGCATGGGCTCGCTCTGGGTACTGGAGATTTTCAGGCGCACAAGCAGCAATAGAAAGGGGACGAATGAGTATTTGCCTATTAGGAAGTAAAATTGGCGTGCTATGATTGCTCTGTATTTTCCAACTAACAAACTGCGTGGACTGTTTCCTCGGTTCACTCAGACACCAGGATATCTTCCATTTATGGATGCCCTGTTCACTTAGTGTGCCAGAGAGGGCTTATGCGTGGGTGGACATACACTGAGAAATCTGGGAAGTCGTTGCTTTCGGTCTCTCTCTCACCCTCATCCTCTCTCCACCCTACCCCCTAATGTTTTCATCTTAAACCAAAAATCATAGTATGCCATTTTTCTGCTTAAGAAACACCTATAACCCTTACCTATAAAAGATAAAGTTCAAACTTTTTAGCAAGGCATAGATCTGAACCCAGCTCACTTTTCCCAACTCATCCCTTTATGCTTCCCTGCTTCCCCTGGACTCCAGCAAACGTGATGTGCAGGTCTCTAGACCTGCCGTGTTTATTTCACTCCATTACATGTGCTGTTGTTCCTGCTGCTTAAAATAACCTTTCTTCTCTTTTTCACTGCAAACAACTCCTACTCAGACTTCCAAGCAGAAGTGAAATATAACTTCCTCTGTGATGTCTTCCCTAACTTCATCTGCTCACTCCATCCACTTTGCTGCTAAAATGTTTTCATATTTACAGATATTTCTCTTAACAGTACTTACTGCATGGACTGTAATCAAATGTTACATGCCTGTTGCAGTCCGCTGCAAGCCTGGTGAGGGCAGAGGATGGGGGCATATTGTATTCTATTTTGGATTCTTAGGGTCCAGCATAGTACCTGGCATCTAGTGAGTGTTCAGTAAATATGTTCTGAATGAGTGGTTGGGATCCATTAGGAAAATGTAGGAGTGTGTGTGTGTGTGTGTGTGTGTGAGAGAGAGAGAGAGAGAGAGAGAGAGAACAAACTAGGAAGTGCATTTGAGTTGGAAGGCAGTTATTGTGATTGGTGTAAATTGTTATCTAGTTACAAAAGAGTCATAGTTTTCTTTCAATGAACCTTGAAAAGGGGAGTTTTCTCTTCAAGAAATAGAAAGATAATTACATTCACCCTCTTTCTCACCCTTCTAGACAAATGCTTCAATATTGTTATGACACAATGCTTCTGTATTTGTGGGTCTGTGTGAATGTAAGAAGACAGAATACACACACACACACACACACACACACACACACACACACAGACAGACACACACAGAGTCTGAGTTTCAAAGACACAAAACCTAAGATTTTTTTTTTTAATTGAAGTATTACATACCAGGGTCAGCAAACGTTTTCTGTGAAGGACCAGATAGTAAATATTTTAGGCTTTCTAGGACATTTAGTCTTTGTCACAACTACTAAGTCTGCTGTGGTAAAGAAAAATCAACCATAGACAATATGTAATTTACAAGAACATATTTTGTTTAAAAAGTTTTTAAAATTAACACACAAACTCTCTACATTTAAATAGTGAACATTCAGTAATGATTTTATCTTAAAAATGATTCTTTTCCTGCAACCTTTTGGAATAATATAAGCCATGTCAGGGTAGATAGGTAGCACAGCAGGAACAAATGCGCTAAGATTGGGTGATTGTATCAGAACCACTTTGGTTTCATGTCATCATGTCAGCCACAAAACTTGTGATGAAACTCTTCCACCTGTCACAGGTAAAACAAAATGCAATATAAAATCCAAGTTTTTAGTAATAATTTTACTAACTTATGGCCTTCAGTGTCCATTTTGTCAATTACAGTGATTAATCATTGGCTTATCTGAGAAATTTTTCCTGCATAACTTTTCCTTATTGGCATTGTGTTAATCAGACCAGTCCTAATTGGGCATTAAAAATATGTTGATAGAAGTTACAGTGTGGTCAAGATATCTGTATATTCTGCAGAATGTTCTGTGAACAGTCTAGTGACTTACATTTGGATGAGGAATAAAAGACCACGAATTTTATGTGTCAATGTCGTGCCTTTGGTTAATTTTGCTATTTTCCATTTTGTCAGTGATGGCCTCCATTTGCAGCCACATTTGTAGATGCCTCATTTTAAGCAGCTCAGGTCAGGATTATGCTTGACACCTGAGAGCATGTTCATGAAAGAAATTCAAAAATTGCAAAGTCTTGGAAAAGCGTAGGCTTCGTTTTTATTATTTATCGTGAGGCTGCTCAAATCTCCTCTTAAGCATGAAGCCTGATATTTTCTCTGCAGAATATTTGGAAGGTTGCTGTCCTTGTTCATCAAGGACTCTTTTCAACAGGCCAAGAAGCAAGACATTAATGCAAAAAGAGAAGGTAAATAATGAGCTAGGTTGCCAATGTACGTGTGAATCCCTTAACATTATGAGAGAGCAAGATGGTGCATTCAGAGAATTCATTCATTCTCTGAATGTCGGCGATGTTTTATTATTGCTCATTTAAAAATAGGATAGAAGTATAAAGATAACCTCTTCATCATCCTGAAATAGGCTGGCCCCTCTGGGTAATTTCCCCCTACGTTCCTGGGAGAAATTTTACAACTACAGTTTCTTCAGCTGGGCCTACTTGGAGAATGTCCCCAGAGGTTTCAAATCTACTCTGTCAAAACAGGGTAGTTTCTTTCTCCTCACTCTTGGCTTCCTTCAATCCAATGCCAAGGAGGCCAGAAATTCCCTCAACTTCTTCCAGGTTCAGACTAACTTTACAGAAAAGATAAATCTCTATTATCTGAGGATTTGTGCATTCTCAAATCTCTCTGTGGCATCAGAGCCTATGATAAGTTTTTTTGCAAAGACCTTATCCTAATGGTCCTTCTCAATGCATTTTCACAAAGTTTCTCTTTGTGATGATGTTTATACAGCCCATTTGATTTGGAAGTGAAGAGGAGAAATGAAAAGACACTGAGGGCAAGACAGAGAGTCAAAGACTGAATAAGGAAAAGTAAGAGAAGGAGGAAAAGAAGAAGGAAAAGAAAGAGCAACTCTAACAGCAAAGAGCAAGTACAGGAGAGTATTGATGTCAGGCTGGAGACTGATAAATGTAAGTTTCACAGCTCAGGCTCTCAGAGCAGAGACCACTCCTTCCCTCTCTTGTATATGTACTTGTGGGTAGGACCAAAAACGAATGGGATTATTTTGCTGTAAATATTCTTGTTGCAGTTTTATCTTTTGTCTTTATGGTTTAATATATATCCTTTCCTTTTATTAAATGCATTGTAAAATAAGCAAGCTTTGCTGTAGACTTTCATAAACAGAGTTTTCCCTTTTTAGTATGGAGCCTGGAAATCTGAAAGACATGGTACTGCTTATGGGCAGATCATTTGTTTAAAATTTGTTTAAAAATGGCCTGCCATCAGCACCAGGAACATTTTTAAATTGGGTTCTGAGCCATTATCTTTGGTTTGCACTAAAATCTCAATTGAAACATTTTCTTTTTCAAGTGGACCTTCTGAACCTGGACATAAACTTCCACCATCTAGTATGTTTCTAAGAATAGGAATATTTAAAGAAAGCTTTTGGGTGACTGCTATTTCTGGATTGAAATGAGAGCAAAAATGTAAACAAAATGCACACATAGACAACATGAAAAAAAATAATTGTTGCCTTTAATGCTGTGGGAAGCCTGGGTAGTATTTGCCCTGAGTTGTGTGAATTTATATAATGTTGCTTAAACTTGGTCTGCTGCTTTAAGAAGCATATATGTGCCCATGTGTGCATATATATGATAGAAAGAAAGAATATTTCTAGATGTATAAAGAATAATGGCCTAAAAGTTCTAGAAAGTGAGAATCCACTAGTCATGGCCATGAATCACCCACCTCAAGGCTCTGCTGACAACCAACTGTAAGGTATGTACCATGAAAAGCTAAAATTGTTTCCTGATATCACTTGAAAAGGTAAGGTATATGATAACTTCTTTTCTAGAAAGTCATAATTTTGAATTATTAAAGTGCCTTATAAATACTTTTGGAATAAATAATTCTGTCTTTCCTAATATTTCTAGATGTTGAGAGCAAATTCATGTTTACTGTATGTGTGTCCCTCATGGATTTTTTGATTTCCATTGTATTAGCCTTGACTTTCTTCAGCAAATCTGGTGGTTGAATGCTGGTTGTAGATTTCTTTTAATTCTCTGTGCCATAGTATTCTACCTCAGTATGCAATCTGCTGATTCCTTCCCCTTTCTAAAATGAATTTATATTTTAATGTTTTGTTTTTCTTTTTTTTTGAGATGGAGTCTTGCTCTGTCACCCAGGCTGGAGTGCAGTGGCATGATCTTGGCTCACTGCAACCTCTGCTTTCCGGGTTCAAGCTATTCTTCTGCCTCAGCCTCTCGAGTAGCTGGGATTACAGGCGCATGCCACCATGGCCCGGCTAATTTTTGTATTTTCAGTAGAGACGGGGTTTCACCATGTTGGCCAGGTTGGTCTCAAACTCCTGACCTTGTGATCCACCCACCTCGGCCTCCCAAAGTGCTGAGATTACAGGCATGAGCCACCACACTCAGCCTATCTTTTAATTTTTAAAATTATTATTAACCAGATAATAAATGTTAACTGAGTACCAACTATGAACCTGACTCTGAGATATGTTACAATGAAATAGCTAATGAAAACAATTTAAGAAGCTAAAAAATAACTTGCCAAAGTAATACTTTATTTGCTAATGCTTTGTTCCTTCATCCATTCACCCATTAACCTGACTTCCATCTTCTTATCCCTCGTCTGCTCATCCATCCACCCATGCACTCATCCAAGCATCCATTCATTAATTTATTCACTCATCCATTTATTCACACACTCATCCACCCATCCACTCCTCTATGAATCCACCCATCAATTCATTCTTCCATCCACCCACTTACTGAGCTATTAATGTACCCATCCGTCCATCTATTCATCCACTCATCCATTCTTACACTCACCCATGTACTCATTCACCCATCCAGCAGTCCACCCATCCACCCTTCCACCCATTCACTTGTTCATTCATTCATCCATCTATCATTCATCAGATAGATGCTGAAGGCCTTTGATAGCCTTGCACTTATCTTGGTGTATTAAATATAAAATTGGCAAAGTAGTTCCTGTCCTCTTAAAGCTCAAAATCCAAGCAAGGAGACAGACCACATAAAAATTATTTGTAAATATTTTGAACTTCCTGATAGAAAAGCAAACTTCAACGTCATAATGGCCTAATCTCAGTAAATGTGTATTGGCATTCTTTAATAGTTATTATCTTTTTTTAAAAAACATGTGAATTTCTCCTTTGGCAACTGAATATTGTTTTCCTGCATTCGTCTAACTTCTTACTTACAGTTATAGCATTTTTATAATGATCTATAATGGTATACTTTGAAAATAAGAAATATAGACACGTGTTACATGGAGGGGACTACTAAAATGTAGGAATTCGTTTGGGGGACAGATGAAAATTGTACTTGCTATCTTTTTTTTTTTCAGTAGCAGGAAACTAATGATTTTTTTGATTCTTGGGAGGGAGAGAACAGGGGTGGTTTCTTAATTATGAAGTGCAATTGTTTAGATTTTTAAGTAGCATTATTCCTATTATGAGCTGCCCCAGGCAGCCACATCAAAGGCAGCTCTCGGTGTGTGTGTGTGTGTGTGTGTGTGTGTGTGTGCACGCACGTGCACGTGCATGTGTGCACATGCCAGCCTGGATTATGGAGACAGACCTGGTCTCTCAGACCTGGATTTAATTTCATTGCTTGAAGGGGAAATAAGTTAGTGTGTTCTTTCTGACTGAGAGTCATTTTTTCCTGCCTTGTTTTCTAGCTATAAAGTCTGTATTTGCATTTTAATTAAGAAAGAAGACGACTGTTGGAAATGAAATTTGGATGAAAGCTGTGAATATTTACCATTTGAAAGAGTAGTGTTAACATAAGTCTACCTGTTGAAAACCATGGTTTTAAACTTTTATACTGTGGCTGATTTTTTCTTTTTTTGTACTTTTTAATTAAAGTTTTCATTTTTAAAAAATGAGATATAACTGACATACAGTAATATGAACAAATCTTAAGTGTATGGCTTGATAAATTTTTATGTGTGTACACATCCATGTGACTACCAATCAGATAAAGATATAGAACACTTCCAGTGATTCAGAAAGTTCCTTCATACACTTTTTTCAGTCAATACTCATACCTCACTTTCCACAACAGTAACTACTATTCTGACCTCTGTTATCATAGATTCATTTTGTTTGTTTTGAACTTCATATAAATGGAATCACATAATATGTATCTTTTGTGTTGGCTTCTTTTGATCAATATTATGCCTATGAGATTTCTAAAATAAATAAACCTTATGCTTTTATTCACAGACTGGGGTAATAAAACTATCAGGATTCTAATTAGGTTCTGAAAAAAGTGGAATTGCTAATTGGGTTTGTCTGACTTTGTTTTGGCAACAGGAGTTGGTCCCAGTGATAGGACAGCTAATCAGTCAGTCCATCAATCTATAGGTTTTCATTGAAAATCCTCCATATGCTTAGCATGTATCTTGTCTTGATGGTTCTTTTCAAATCCAGGGTTTCTCACCCTCAGCACTATTGACATTTGGGGCTGGATCATTCTTTGCTGTGGAGCTGTCTGTGCACTGTAGGATGTTTAGCCACTCCTCTGGTCTCCACTCACTGGGTACCAGTGGCATCTGCTCCTCTTTTGTCCAGTTATGACACCAAAATTGTTTTCAGATATTGCCAGTATCCCTGGTGAGGCAGAATTACCCTCAATTGAGAGTCACTGTCATAAACCTACTGCCACTGCTTTCTACATTTTAGTTCACAAACTTTTTTGGGTACTTTCTGATAAGAAGAACCTATGAGACACTTTGGAAGAGTAGGGAAGGTGGGCTTCAAGTTCTTTATTTATTATGTACTTGGTTGAGTGAAGCACACAGATTTCATTTCTAGGGGTGGGTAATATTATGAAAAAAGGTAGAAATTGGTAAGCTTTGATGATAGCTACTGACAGGGTGAATGGGTCAAACTTCAAAGTGGCAATTCTGAAGAATGCACTAGCAGTCTAAATCTCCAAGTGATTTTTAGATCTTTTGAAAAATCCAAGAAACTCTAAGACCACCGCAATTTGGAACTATGCCTTGAGTAATAGGCCTGGGGAAGACATAAAATTCCTACACTGCATTTAATTAGGAGGTTTTGATCAGGGCTCCAACTGGCATTTGCAGCTGGGATTTGATCAAGAGAAAGTCCTGTCTCAAAATATGAGAAAACTTGAATAATAAAAGCATTGTGCCAATGGCTTTTCATGTATTTGTTTAGAACCTGCCTTGGTTCCAGGGAGGATTTAAGGTGGATTCCTATCATTGCATGTGCTGTCTTCAGCAATGGTTTAAAATATCAACCAGGGTGAAGATATGAGAGAGGAGCATCGAATCATTGCTCAGAAGAAGACTTGAGCAGGCATCTCCTCCTCCTCCATTTAAGCTTCAAAAGGGACCTCCCCTAACCAGACAGTCCAGTGAGATAATGAATTAATTAGAGACTTGGAAGGGTTAGCGTGAGAGCCTTGTCTGTCTTGCCTCTGGCTCTCTGTCTGCTCGGCTACATCCTGGTTAGAAGCTTTTGGCAGTCCTCAGGTTGGGGATGAGATACCTTGGCAGGCTTGAGTGGGCATCAAAGACATCAGGAAGGATCCCAGCCCAATTTCTGGCAATTCTATCTGTCACTGGGTTTTATGCTTGTGTTCAAAATATTCCATTCCTCCATCTGTAAAATGGAGATAATCCTTCCTCACCTTGCAGGGATGTTGGGAGGATTAATTAGCTAGTGTTCCTCAAGTGCTTTGAAGATGAAAAGGCTCGTGGAAGTGCTAAGTATTAAGGCAAAGCAGTGAGTGTCTGCTGGAAGTGCTCTTCCTTCCCTCATCCTTTTGTCAGAGTTGTGTTTCTCTTGCCTTTTCTGTGTGTTTCAATAGACCAAAGTGCTGGCATTGTAGGCAGGACGATGCATGGATTAGCACAGAACAAAGACAGTACTGCCTTATTTTATGCCTTGCTACTAACTTGACTTATAAGTTGGCAATACCTCTGAAGATCTTTTGCTCTGCATGTTTTAATCATCAAGTTCTGGTGGCTATCCAAGGTGATCTTAATCTACTTTGGGGTGGAGGGAGGAAGTGGTGTCAGGAGAGGTCACACCAGACAACCTTGAGTTGGAAGCCCCAAAGGAGAAGAATTCCTTGAAATGGAGGTGATTTTTGAATTATGATAAATGAGAAGACTGCAAGGGAGACAGAAGCTGAGAGACAAATGCTCTGTGCTCTCCTCCTCACTTTCACAAACAGGAGTAGAACTTCCACTGACCTAGCAGTAGTTTGCTCCTCCAGGCTGTCATGTCTTCTGATTATGACTTTCATGAGGTGAATTTCTCCTTATGAAAGACCAGACTTTGAGGAGGGATTCTGTGCAGGTCCCTACAGTGTGGGGATGGATTGATTGGGCCTACAGATTGCAGCTAATCAATTCATCCTTTGCATCCCAAAGGTTTATGCATTTGGGTGGAGTTCACAATGAGTGGACTGAGTGCAGAGCTGCATTGAGAAGCATGTCCATCACTCTTGCCCAGGTGACTTCTTTAGATAATCTTGCAATCTTCACAGATTCTTTTCTAGGTATGTTATTGTTTGGAATAATGCCCTTGAGTTTGGAAGAAGAAAATGAATAGTACCAGGTTTACTCAATTGTTTGTTAGTCTGCTTGTTATCTTAAAAAATTCTCTAAAATTCTTTTGAGAAATTTCTCTGCTCATTGATCTTGAAAATCTCCTTGCTTTAGAGAATAGATGTGCTCCTCACATGCTAAGGATAGATCACATTTTGGTAAATCAGGTTATCTTAGGGGTCCCAGGTGAGTTTGCCATTTTAACAATGCTTACAGTAAATCCTTGTATAAGGGAAAGTATTTTGTATATTCTATACCTTTTAGGAACTCACATATGTTGACTGCATCCAATGTTGGGGTGGTGGTGAGGCTAAAGACCAATAAGCAACATATGGCAGGATCTTCCCCCTAAGTGACCCTCTGGAAAGGGCTGTGCTTATTTCGTTTTGCTGAAGCTCATCACAGGGTCCCGAAACCAGGGACAAAACTGAGCAACTGGCATTTATAGATCTTTCTCTTTAAATCAGGTTTGCTTATGATCTGTCTGGTCTTTATTCTTCTCCATGTCTGAAACTGAGTTTCTTGGATTCCCTTCTCTTCAAAGACCTCTTGGCAACCTTCCGAGGAATGGCAGAGTTCATTCTGATCCATGTCCGGTGAGTGTAGCTCAACCGTGATGGTGCTTGACCTGTCAAATTCACAGAAAAATGTCCGTTACATATTCCAGCTGTTCCTTAAACATGCTCCCTAAGAGCTAGTTCCATTTGTTAGCTGTCAGAACGATGTGGAGGAATTGTTCCAGACCCTCGGATGTCATCAACCACTTTTGTTTATATACCAGTTATTTTCTCTATTAGCAAATCAATATTTGGCAAAAAGAAAGCACAGGCAAAGAACTTTTCCTGATGAGTTGCTGCCCCCAGCCTTGGAAATCTTCTCAGAAAATAAAAAGAAAGAAATTGAGGAGGAATTCAGTTTTACATGTTTTCCTTCTTGCTTATGTGAACTGACGAGCCCTACCTGAAGCTGAATCCAAGCACTGCCTTTAGTAAAGATAGGGCTCTGAGCTCACATATCACCTTGGAAACTGGATCCTGTTACTGCTGGGAAAGAAATGCTTGGTTGCCCAAAGCATTAAGATAGGGAATGTGGATTCCACCTCTCAATGCTCCTGCCCGGGATCAATTAGGTAGGACACTATCCAGAGATACAGGCATGATGGACCAGATGACTTCTCCAAACTTTGATTCTCTGGATCCCATGGATATGGGAACAGTGACATCCGGGATATGCAGAGAGAATCAAAGTTTCAGTGAGTGAACCCTAGAGTATGTGCTGCTAGGATTTTCCTTATAAACCTGGGTGTTTTTCTTCTTATGGGCCAGCAAGTTATTTCATCCCTAAACCTGTGATACAGACTTCTCAGAAATTCCAGTAGTGTACAGGATCCAGCTTCTATCAGTTCATAAAAGCTGATTGCACATATCTCTCCCCAGCTGCTGTTCAGTGACATCAAGTTGGTAGCTTGAAATCTGCCATGATGAGAGTATTTACAGAAATTGGCAAATATGGCAAATAAGGGTCCTCACCACCCATGCTGGTGAAACATCTGCCAGTACACCTAGGAAATTATCCTAACATGCAACATCCCCTCAGGCTCATTTATGGGGGCTGTTTAGCTTCAGGGGAGGAAACCCCTCTGCTCTGATCTTGTTGTGTATACCTGCTTTGCATAGGCAGACTTCCCCTTGTTCTCTCATCTATTGAACTCGGCTTGAGAGAGAGCTTCATGAGGTGGGCTGTGTGACAGGAGATCACCAGGGTGATGAGTTTGTTCCTTTCGCTGCTCAGCTATATGACAAGTTATTTTACCTTGGTAGGCCTCAGCTTCCTCTTCACTATAATAAAAGTAATTTGGATCATTAAATAATTCCTAAGTTTCCTTGTAGTCTGTATTCTGCAATTGATGAGTGCTGCTGGAAAATGTCATGTGTTTCAAAGGCTTGGGGCACAGGCACATCATTCACAGTGACCAGCTCAGCTGTCTCATTTTCTTTCTGGATCGTGGGTTCCCAGTAATTCTACCTCTATCTGGACTTCTACCTTCAGCATGAATGAGCAGGGTACCTCTAAGTGAGAAATATAATTGATTTGTTCCTTCCATCTGGGGGTGTCAAAGCACTTTCAAGGCAGTAGTCAGTATCCATCATGGTCACTCTGCAGGGAAGACTGCATGAGTGTGCCTGTTTTACAAGGGGTCTATCACAGTGGTGGACCAAGGACATAGAATAATTGATTTATCTTTTAATCAGAAAAGAGGCTACTTCCTGGTCTTAAAGAACTTCCAGCTTTGAGATTAACCTGCTGTCTATAACCCCAGATCACTTGGCATGGTCGGCCTGGCTGACCTGCTGACAGAACTTGATATATTTTCCATCTCTCTGACATGGTGATAAACCTGAATCAGATTTTGCTAGTTCAGAGGATCTGGGATACATGTTTAGGTAAAGTTTTTGCTATAAAATTCTTTAAAAGAGGTATGGTGTGGGTTCGTGTTGGGAATTGAGGCTACACTTAATGGAATGTGGAAGAGACCAAATCCACCTTTATGGGGTGCCTGGATGGAAAAGGGGTACTAATAGGAAGTTGGGACTGACCACAGACTTGGGCTGCTTTGTTATTTTGCTTAGAGTCTTGCCAGGACCTAGCACCTGCCTAAATATGTGTCTGTGGGCCCTGTCTACCCAAATATGCACATTGACATGCACCAACTCATGCCGCTGTTGTTATGAATGTGTTTATGAAGCCATTTACTCTTGAATCAAGAACCTGAGTGCCTTACTGATTGTTTGTAGGGTTGTTGCCCACTCTGCCAGCTGACTGCGCTGTGTGTGCTCGATGACTGAAGCCATGATTCCCACAGCTGAAGGTTTGGGCCATTGAGTCTGCCACCACAAAGCACAAGCTATGTGAAGGGCTGGAAAAGAAGTAAATTCTTCTGGGATTAACTCCAAAGCCAAAATACAGTTCTGTCTTGCACAGACAATAGAGGCTGGGTTCAAACCTCTTGGGGTTAGACTGTCAGCTGTGACCCACATTGGAGGTCTACCACCTTTTCTTGTTGGAATACTTCCTAAAAATATATATTTTTAATTAAGCACATTTTACATTTGATATTTGAATTTTCTAATCATAAGTTGAATTCATCACAAAAGTATATTTTCCAGCACACTGTATATTATCACAGCTCAAAGCCTGATGCATGGGCCAGCAACATCAGCATCCCATGGGAGCTTGTTAGAAATGCAGAATCTTGGGTCCCTCTCCAGACCCACTAAATCAGAATAAGCATTTTAATAAGATCCCTGGGCGATTCATGTGCATATTTAAGTCTGAGAAGACTGGTGTATATCATATACATGCTTTAAGTATATCTTCATTAAAATCTTTCAATTTATGAAAAAATTATTAGGTCAGGTTACATGACCTAACTGCAAAGTCATTTTTTATTGTCAAACCATCAGCCAAGCCAGACTAGCTTTTTAGTCAGTATAAAGAAAGGAGTTTCTTCATTGATTCAAGTGAATGTGTTAACATGTATACTTGGCCAATCTTCATCCTTCTGAGCTCTGGTTTTAGGATAAGTAGGTAGCTGGCTGACCAGATAGATATATATAAGGCACAAAGCTGTGCTATGAAAGTGTTGCCTGAATAAAATATGGCACCATGGCCTTCCATTTTTTTTTAAGTGTTCTTTCTTTGCCCTGGGAATTCTCCCTCTAAACTGATGCTGACTCAAATGATACCTTGGTTTGGGGTTGGGGAGATTTTTACTCCTTAGGAAAATGGACTCTCATAAGATTGAGAATAGGCAGGCAATTTCCCTTTCTTTACTAAAGGAGGAGGAGGGCCCCTGTGAAAAGGGACTATGGAGGAGCGGAGCTGCCACAGAGATGGCAGGTCAGCTTTGGGAGGCATGCATGTGGAAGCAGAAAACCTGGAAACTGAATCTCTTAAAGCTATCCACGTGCCTACATACTGCCAGAAAATCTCTGGGGATCCCAGTGGTAGGTGAGCCCCAGTTTAAGAAAGTTGAGTTGGGGAGTAAATTAATGCCCTTTTGGAACTTCCTGGATTCCAGCCTTTTAATCTCCTTGAATTCACATCTCTCTCTCCCTTTCTCTCATTCTCTCTTTCTCTCTCTCTCTCTCTCTCTCTCTCTCTCTGTGTATATGTGTGTGTGTATGTGTGTGTATGTGTGTTTGTGTGTATGTGTATAAAGAGACATTAAACCCCAATTCACCACAACCAAAGCTTCTACCTGTTCCCTCATCTCCTCTTGAATTCCAACTGCAATTAAATTTATCAAATATTTATTTAACCCTACTGTGCATCAGGCACTACACCAGGCATGGGGGATGTAGAGATGACCAATGGAGACACATGGAAATAGCCATTGTTGATAACCAAGACACACACACTTGTGGAATTCTTTAGAGATTTTCAAAAGAAGGAAAGGCAAGCAAGTTTCAATGCTATCCTTGGAAATCAACCTCCTTCTTAGGGGGGATGTTCCTAAAGAAAAGATAATGAAGTCTGTTAAATAAAAGATGCATGTACCTCTGTGTACTGCGGGATGTGTGTGTATGTGTGCGTGCGAGCTGTACAGATCAAACCATTGCAGACATGCAAAGTTATCCAAGTGCTTTAATGTTTAATTCTCTTTGATTTGGTCCACGGTAACATCAAGTGTTCCTGCAGGCAATTCCAAGGCGTCTGAGTACCCTTGCTGGGTATCAAAATCCAGTAAAACCTTCGGAGAAATTGGAGAAGGGGAACTTTATTGGTTTTTAGGTCAGTCTTATAATTTCATTCTGTTTTTTGTCTGAAACACACATGCACGGAATCTTTTATTGTCCATTAGGCACATGTCCTGCCAATCACAAGACTTAAGGTGAGAAAAATAAGCAAATGTTTGATGGAGAGAAAACAGAGCCATTGGAACCCTGTGCCTGTTCCCACACTGGGGGGAATCAGGCAAACCCAGGATCCATGCATTAGAAAAGAACAGTGCAGAGAGAGATATTGTCCTCTTTGAGCTGTGGCCCGTGGTAAATTGTTGACTCTGATCCCAGGGTCGGGTTATTGCTGAGTTTCTGTTAGCATTAATAATTGTATAATGGCCTTCCTGTTTTTCTACCTGAAGTTGATCATTTTGGGTATTTATGGTAAGAATGTTCTCTAGGTGGCATCACAGAACTTCTCACCATTTCTGTTTGGGGGACCCTTGGGCCCAGTCTTCTCCCTCCATACCTGACATTGCAGCTTGGCCTGCAGGACTTGCTGCCTTTTCCCCATCACTGTATACTTTGGTTAACTTGGCTGAAGTCTGGAAACCTTATAAAAGAGGTTCATGGCTATGAACACCCAAAATGATCTCAGATTCAGATTATGCACATATTTTTCCTTCCTTCCTCCTTCCCTCCCTTCTTTCCTCCCTCCCTCCCTCCCTTCCTCTCCTTCCTTCCTTCCTTCCTTTCATCCTTCCTTCCTTCCCTCCCTCCCTCTTTCTTTCTTTCTCTTTCTTTTCTTTCTTTCTCTTTTCTTTCTTTCTTTTTCTTTCTTCTTTCCTGAGTGCTGAACATTTATAGGGTAAAATGTTTATTTTAAAAAACATTTAAAAATCACAGCTTTATTAACATATACTTCATCCATTTAAAGTATACAGTTTAGTGGTTTTTAGTGCATAGCACAGTTGTGCAGCCATCGCTACATCCATTAGTAGTCACTCCCCATTTCCTCCCTGCAGCCTCTGACACCACTGATCTGCTTTTTGTTTTCATAGATTTGCCTATTCTGAACATTTCATATAAATGCAGTCACACAATATGTGATCTTTAGTGTCTGACTTCTTTCCCTTAGCATGATGTTTTCAAGGTTCATTCATGTTGTAGCATGTATCAGTATTTCATTCCTGTTTATGTATGAAATACATTCCATTGTATGGATATACCATTCATTCACTGATGGACATTTGGGTTGTTCCCACCTTTTAGCTATTATGAATAGTGCTGCTGTGAACATTTGTGTGCAAGTTTTTGTGTGGCCATATATTCTCATTTATTCTCTTATATACCTAAGGAATGGAATTTCTGGGTCATGTGGTAACTCTATGTTTAACCCTTGAAGGAACAGGTTATATGCATTTTTGACCTGTTATTGTCCCATAAAGTCTGAAGGTAGGAAAGGCAGGGGGAATAAGTTCTTATGGGTGTAGACATCAATGGATCTCAGCAGTGCCCAGGTTGTCAGTGCGACAAGTTTATCTTCTTCAGCCCTTTGAGGCCTCATTTTCCAGAGACTAGTGGCCCTCCTGGGTCTGTGACCCTGGCCAGAACTAGGATTTTTAATTTTTAACCTCTCTTAAGGGATGCCTAGGAAATATGACCCACTAGAGTGCTTGGTGGACTGTCAACTCTGTATCTGTGGGGAACAAAAACCAGCTGTTCAGCTCCGTTAGCTGCCGTCTCATCTGGAACTGCCTTTCCTAGGTTGATTTCCTCAAACAATGGCCCAAGTTATAGCCTTGTGGTTGCCAGCCCCCTTTAATTTGGTCTTTAGTTTCATACTCTGTTATTTGTGCTGTGTCTGGCTGTGATTGGAGGGGCATGCTTTTTCCTAAACTCAACAGTTTAGTAAGATGTTTTATGGAATCCAATAATTCATCTATCCCATGAAGAATGTGAGGAGTATGTGTGTAGCAGTGGTGAGGGACATGGCACACTGAGGGGAAAACACCCTTAAAACAGAATGCTCAATTTAATATCAGATAAAGCTGATGTTAAACCTCTACTTTCCATATGAGAACCCTTTCCCAGGGGCTTTAATTACAAAATGACAACAGGGTCTTAGTGCAATTTCATTGGTAAATGGCCTTCCAGCATGGATTTCCATGACACAAGCAGGGCCAACTGAGAACTTCATCACTTATGTTTCTGGGGCATGTAGAACAATTTTCTCCCACTTTGTTGAACTGACCTGAACTTGGGGTAGAATACCTCCTTGGACTTATACCACCAGCAGGTTTAGGCTCACAGTTTCATTTATGTGTCTTCATCCCATATATAGCAGTGGCTTCCACCATTGGCAAAGACTGAACTTGAAATGCCTTGCTCTGGAATTCAAGACCATCTATGATTAAGAGTATAGTGGATAAGGATGAGAACTATGAAGCTACACTACTCAGGGGGTAAACACAGCTCTGTGTGACCCTGGACAAATAACTTTTCTCATCTGTAAAATAGGAATAAGAATACTACCTACCTCATGTGGTTGTTGGGTGGCTTAAATAGGTTGACAAATATAATATATTCGAAAGGTGCTTAGTCAGTGCTTAGCTGTGTTTGTTGTTATTGTTATCCTATGGCCTTTCCATTCATGGCTGTTGGCCCTGCTCAGATACCATCTCTTCTGTGAAGCTGTACCTGAGTGTGTCTTCATTACTGCTTTGTGCATAGTACAAACCATAGTGCCTAGCATATAATACATACTCAATAATTATTTGTTGAGTGAAAAATGAATGAATATTTGTTGAATGAATTGAATGAATGCATTTTCCCATTTGGGAGCAACCCACTGTTCTATGCTTTTATATCGCTTTGCCTCTACCTCCTTTTATGGAGTTTTCCACATTTAACCTTTATTTTAGCTGATTGTGCTTTAAATGCAACCCCTTCTCCAGATGGTCAGCCCTTGGAGAATAGTGCCTGGGTCAATTGTTTTGGTATTTCCTGTTAGGACTTGCATGGAGGGCAATAAATATTTGGTAAATAATTAATCCCTTTTGGAAACAATGTTTTTAAACCATTAAACTGCTAGGTGTTTTTTCTTAAAATTAACTGAACACAAACACAGACATATACATGCAGAGAGAGTATCCCTCCAACAATTTCATGACATGTTGGCTTCCTTTTTGTTTTTCTAAAGGAAGTGATAAAGGTAAAAGTTGAAGAGGTGGGTGACAGTGGGAGCCAGAAACTTACAATAAATAAAAATGTGAGTTCAGTTCAAAGAACAGGTTGACATTAAAGTTTTATTGGAGTTTAACAATTACAGAAAATATATAGGTTTCAGTCTTCTTTGAACTCCTTCAAATGTTATTTTTGCTCCCCTTTTAAAATAAAAGCTCACCAAACCCCTTAGTTCTCTCTGAAAAATAATGGAATATTTGACTTGAGTTCTGGGTTTGGAAGCTGGTCACTGTTGTTGTGCTTCTTTGGTTCATAGCTGGGAATGCTGTGGTTGTCCAGTGGGGAGCTGGGCCTGCCTATTCTAGGGCATGGCTGGTTAGAGAGAATGAGAAGTCACTTGGCCAGTGGTCCAACAGATCAGAGCAGAGTTGGTTCACACACAGGCCAGGCTTGTTCCTGGATACCTAGAGGAAAGGTGGCAGGTCAAAAGGAGATGGATGCCAATTGGCACCTGAAAGGATCCCCACACTTGGTTTAGGATCAGGTAACACTTGACCAAACTAGAAAGTAGAGAAGTGAGTTTTACTGAACCCTTTCACACATGTTCTAGGGGAAGAAGCTGTGTGCCTAAAAACAAACAAACAAACAAACAAACAAACACAGAGAAACCAGAAATAAGGAGTGGTTCAAGGTGATTTTTCTTCACTTTGACCTTTGAATTTATGGATTTACATGTACCTTGAAGTTTTGGTAAAGTAGTGCAGTTTTTAAAAATGTATATTATCCGTGATAAACTAACTTCTGTAACATCCCCAAACCTCAGTGGCTTAACCCAATAAGTGTTATTTCCCACTCATACCAACGTGGGCTGGCTACATGTGGTCACTCAAGAATGCAGGCTTCTTCCATCTTGTGGCTGCATCCCCTCTCAGGCCTTGAAGTCCTCCACTGGATCTCCAAGTCAGCCAGCAGCCCAAGGTTGAAAACAAACGAGTGCTGGGGAGTGCAAAGGCAGTTTTATGGGCTTTGCCTGGAAATGGCATTTATCACTTCCATCCACATTCCACTGGCCAGCCTTAGGCCACAACTAGCCACAGGGAGATTGGAAGCTGTGATCTAGCAGTGTGCCCAAAAGAAAGGCAGATGGTTTGGTGAAAAACTAGTCAGTCTCTGCCACAGAAACCCAACTGGAAGCTTCCTCTCTCAGTTGGCTTAAGGAGGAACAGAATATTTTACTGTAGTTTAGAAAATGCTTGATTAAAAAATTGCTACCAGTGTGTCCTGGGGAAAGACCCAGTGCTGAAGACACCAAGCACATTCATTCATTCAAACAATTTTTTATTAAGCACCTACTCTGGCCCAGGCATTAGGTTGGGTACAAGGGCCATGATGGCAAGCAATACCCAGAAGCAGCCCCTGCCTTCTTGGAGCTGGCATCTGTTGGAAGCCAAGCAATTGAATGAACAAATTCCATATACTATGAGGGCGATGTGAGGGAAACTAGGGGTGTTATGGAAGCTCATAGCTGGAGTCCTGGGCCAGGCTGGGAGAGCCAGAGAAGCTTCTAGAAAGAAGTGACATTTCCACTGACACCCGAAAGGAGGCATATGAAGAGTTCCTCAGCTGAAGGAAGGCAGGGCTGTGGGTGTGCACCAGGCAGAGGGAAAAGCTCAGTGGTTTTCGACCTCGGCTATACTTTGGAGCCACATGAGGTAGACTGGGCCAATTAACTCAGAATCTTGGGTGGGGTGAGGGATGGCAGAGTAGGTCCAGGTATCAGTTTTGTTTTGTTTTTAAAAGAAACTTTCCAGGTGATCCTGATGTGGAACCAGGGTCAAGAGTCATTAGATCGGCAGGCTCAAAGAGAGGCCAGGAGGAGTAAAGCACCTAGCCAGTGTGTGAGGGACTGAAAGCTTTCCAGGTTGCTGAGGGCATCCCAAAGTGAGATGTGTCATGGGATGGGTGGGGAGCAGGGAAAAACGGGGAAAATGCTTCATCAAGGAAAAGCCACTTCCCAGGCTCTCTTTTCTGTGTGTGGAGAGAGGGATTCTTTTTCCCCAGAGCTCTAAGCCTGGTGGGCTTTCACCAGCAGTGACATTCTGCCTGCAGGCTCTAATTATCTCCTCCCTTGCCCTTGGTGATTTGGGGAGGGCCAAGACAAGCACAAGGGTTGGGATTGTGAAAACCTGCCTCTCCATCTGCGTTCTTAAGCAGAAAAGGGCCAAAGTGCAAGCCCTGCTCCAGACTTGCTGTTGTTTGCATTTCACTGGGGCTGGGCAAGCCGCAGCATCAGAATTGTCAGCTTATGGTTCAGCAGGCTAGTGAGCAGAGTTACAAAGAATCCAGTGGGATTTATGTGGTCAGCATGGGGCCCTGCACATAATGGAGGAGTCCACTGGCTGTTGTTTCTGCCTCCTCTTGGGCCTATCAGTCTTCGCCACCATCAGGAGAACTGTGGAGACCCTCAGGTCCCAGGCCTGCATACTAAACAGGCTTGGGTTTTGCAGGCCTCACGCCGCCTTCCCCAGGCCACATTGTTTTGCTCATGTGTTTGGAATCCTCTGAAATCTTTGCTATCAAAGATGCCTGTGCCCACCCAAGAGGAGTTACCTTAAAATGAAAAGCAAACAACTTTGCTCTTATTTAGAAAGCATGAAACCAATGCCTTAACCTTATGATTTTATCATTCAAACTACAGAAGTGGGAAGTGGAAAAAGTTTTTTGTTTTGTTTTGCTTTAAAAAGTTGGGGCTGGGTGTTGAAGTTAGGGTTGTATCTCTCAGAAGGTTGTGAAGTTTGGGGGGAAACACCCCAAATATAGAGGATAGCTTGTTTAAGAATAAAACTGAAGGAAAACTTTGACCTATTGTTAGTATTTTCCTTATAAAACCCCCTATGGTTATTGGGCTTTTCTCAGAGATTTAAAGAAAAGCCCTCCGTTTATCCAAGCACTGTCTTCTCATGGGAGTCTCTTGGGCATGCATTTTTCTAGACATCTTGGACGTTTAGTGTGGGAATAAATGTTTGGAAATTATCTATATCTGGATACTTTCCCCATAAATATATATGGATATATAGAAACTACTTTAAAAATAAAATTTTAGTGATTATTTCTGTGATATATGCTACAGCCATTTTACCGAGAGATTCTTGGTAAATATTTCGACTAAAAAAAAAAAATTAAAATAAATCAAGCCACCTCTCCCCCCAGTGGTTTCCTGCTGCTGGGGGGGGACCAGCTGTGGCAGTATGGGGCCTGACTCGTATCTTTTCAGATATGTGAGTGTAACATCCAGCTGAATGCCTGGGTTTCCATCACCACACAGGAAAAAAATCTGCTGGAATCCAAGAAGTCCAGGAGAGTCACCTTGGGTTCTGTGCCAGAAACAACCTCTCTTACCTCAAAGTTCTCCCAAAGTTCTCCCATTTGACAGCTGGGGAAACAGAAGACCTGAGATGCCAACTGCCTTTTCCAAAGTGATGCAACTAGTTAGCAGCAAAGCCAGGACTAGAAACCTGGTCTCCTGATGCTCAGCGAAAGCTCATTACCTCAGCAGAGATGGCAGGCAGGTTTCCTATTGCATACCAATCTTCATCACGTGATATTGGCTCAACACTATGTGGAAGCACTGTGTTGAGAAGGAATCTGCGGCTTGATATTCACACACCCAGAAAACATGCTGTGAGCCATTAGCTTGGTCTGCCTGAGGTACAGGTGAGAGGATTCGCTGCACTTTGTGTGTGTCTCCAGTTATACCGTACTGTGTTTTGATTTTTTAAGTGCTATAGGTTTAAGAGCTCCTGTTGCCCTCCCCTGCTGGTGCAAGCCCAAGCTTCTTCAGGATGACCTGACAGACACACACACACACGCACATTTAGTCCAAAAGCACCAGAAAAAACATTCATCATTTATAGGAATTAGATGCCTCACACTCGGAGGTTTTGATGCATTCCTCAACTTTCACACATTGAGATTAGATTGTCTCTCTCTTCTTACTGTTTGTTCTCCTACCAGTCACCCATTTCTCTGGGAGGCAGGCTCTTCAGGCAACGGTCACGAAGTGCTGTACCTTCCCTCGTGGGGAAGTGGGGCCCAGATCCAGGACAGGAATGATCCCTGGGCCTCTCCCAGGCAGGCTTCGGTTTTCAGTATCATAGTGATCAACTCCCTGGCATCTTTGTAGATTACAATTTGGGAAGCAATTGACATTCAGTTTTTCCTCATCAGCCAGTAGCACTTCCTGTAAGAATTGAGTGAGTTGCCTAACCAACTAAGCCTCCATTTCCCTATCTATAAAATAGAGATAGTGATAGTTTTCACAGCACAGGACTGTCATGAGGATTCAATAATACATAGGAAGTGCTCTGCAAGTATCCAACAAATGTTCCCTATTATTTTTAAGTCACAGATACAAGCCCTTGAGGAAGCATCAGTTATGTATGCTAATTTTGTGTGTGCTGTGTGTGAGCATTTCAAAGAGAGGGAGAGGAAGAGTAAACGAGCAAGCTAGTGGTGTGTGCCTAGGATACATTTCAAAGCATCATGCTGTATGTGATAATTATATACAATTTTTATTTGTCAATTAAAAAGAAAATTTTTAAAAGATGTAGTGACACATGGAGAATTGCTGTCAGATATGCAGGTTTGTGTATTGTTTAAGATGGTGCATTTGGAACTTTAGTGCATACATGGATCATCTAGAAATTTAAAATATAGATTCGGATTCAGTAGATATGGGCTCAGGGCCTCAGATTTTGCATTTCTTACAAGCTCCCAGGGGATGCCAATGCTGTTGGTCTGTGAACTCTACTTTCAGAGTTTCATGGGCTGATGCTGTCCTTTACATTTGGAATAACCAGCCCCATGGCCAATTAGCTGTATTGGTGTATCCAGCAACTGATACCTGCTGTAGAAAAAATACAGAAGCACAATTCTGAAGAGCCAGATCTGAGTCCTGAGAGGCAGTGAGCAAGTCATTTTGCTCCCTAGGCCTCGACAGCTTTCTCCTCTTTAAAGGTGGGGAGGGTGCGCTGAGACCTTGCTGTTCCCAGAGTGTTTCTCAGCCCCGGATCATTGGGGCCACTATAGATCACCTGCATCCTAAGCTGCCTTTGAACAAGTTCCCCAGGAGATTTGCTTGCATGTTAACATTGGAAAAGCACTGGTCTAAGACTCCTTTCAGCTAGAAGATTCTGTGAATCTAGAAAGTTCCGATTCTACCTCTGGTGACAGAAATCTCAAGAAACAAATCACTCCAATTATAAAATGGGGATGTCTTCAGCAAGAAATAGTTCTCCCAACACTCTCCTTGGTGATAGACAGAGATGGCCAAACTAACAAAATTTAATCTGAACCAGCATTTGCCTGAAGTTGGTTCAGAGGGGAGAGTATTGAGGATCCTGATAGAAATTGGAAATGAAGCACTGGATGCCATATTTAGATTCTGTGGCTCCTCTAGACCCAGGGGAGGTCTCATGGGTAGTGTTAGGGAAGCATGTGAGCTGGAGTAATGGCCTCCACCATCACTGACACCTCTTTAGGGACCTCAGTGAATTTCAGCATGATCTCCCCATCTTTCCAGAGAAGTCCCAGACCTAGCATCAGCTCCTCCATCTTCCTTCAAAATTGGTGCACATTGCCAGATTGGGAAGAAAGGCAGCAGGGGTGAGGGGTAGGGCATGTGCCCATAGGTCTACATCCTGAGGCCACCTTCTGCTCTTTGCTGGGGATTAAGGCTAAGAGTGAAAAACCTGTATTCTGTTGAATCTGAAAGGAAGAAGCAAAACTGTCCCAAGACTTCTGTCTGTTCCATGGAGGAACTTTTTTAATTATAAAAATGTCATATATATGTATATATATGAAAAAGAGAATGCCGTAAGAAACACCACCAAGATTAAGAAATAAATATTACAAAGAAAATTGTGATTGTAGATTTATTCCTAATAGCATCACCTTTTTCAACCACACCCTGAAATTTTGTGTTAATAACTCCCAGCCATGTCTTCATATTTTAATATGTATTCCTAAGCAGCATTTAGTATTATTGTACATGTTCTAAAATTTGTAGACCTTGTTTTATACTGTTTGTATCTTTCTGCAACTTGTTTTTGTTCAACATTATGTATGGAGATTTATTCATATTGTTACTTGTAGCTCCCATTGATTCCTTTTCAATTGCTATATATGGTTCACTATATGAAACAACTTCAGTTTATTTATCTATTTTCTTGTTGATAGACACTTCAGACGCTTCTAGTTTTTCTTTCTCCAAACAATGCTACAATGAACATACATCGCTTTTGTGCATATATGTGTGAGTTTTTCACAGAGTGTGTTGTGACCCATTCATGGATCGTGAACTTGAACAAATGGGTTGCAAATAGTATTTTAGAAAATGAAATAGAATCAACAGTTTTGAAAAATATCAGAATATGTCACACAGGGTAAGAGTAGTTATTGTTTATTTAAACTTGCTTTAATGACAAAGTAACAGAATTTACTTTGACACTCAATTAAAATGGAAACCAGGCTGGGGGTGCTGGCTCACACTGTAATCTCAGCACTTTGGGAGGATGAGGTGGGTGGATCACTTGAGATCAGGAGTTCGAGACCAGCCTGGCCAACATGGCAAAACCCTCATCTTTACTAAAAATACAAAAATTAGCTGGCATGGTGGCCCATGCCTATAATCCCAGCTTCTCGGGAGGCCGAGGTGGGAGAATTGCTTTAACTTGGGAGGCAGAGGTTGCAGCAAGCTGAGATTGTGCAACTGCGCTCCAGCCTGGGCAACAGAGTGAGACACTGTCTCAAAAAAAAAAAAAAAAAAAGGAAACCAGTTTAATGATACAATAACTACTTTTACTATGTGGGTTATGGTCAATAAATGTCAAAGTTCCTAGGTAGGAGATGCACCTACGGATGGACTCGCTGGGTTGAAGGCCATGTATGTCTTTGGCTTTGTGGGAAATTGCCAAATTGCTCTTTCAAGTGTACCAGTTCACATGTCTAGGAGATTTTACATCAAAAGGTCCAAAGAAAAGAAATGGACCTCAAGGAAACATGGAAGCCAGAGATTGAGTGAGAAGAAAATAAAGCTTAAAATTGCCACCTTTCTTGCTTCTCTTGCATGCCTCTTTTCCCTAAGTAAACATTATGGGTTTTCTTGACCTTGTAAATTTGCTTTTAATCTTAAAAAAGAAAAAAGTTTGGAAGGAAATTCCTTGTCTTCCTGTCTCTCTGGCCTCAGTTCAGGAAGGGGCGAACTGGAAGGAGGTCAGAAATCAGCAACCCCTTTCCTTTTTGGAATCCATTAATAACAAGTTTGAGGTGAGCTGTGGCTAACCTTTGCTCTCTAGCTGCTGTTTGCAGTTTTTCAAAGTTGGACAAAGATTTCTCTGGATCAAAGTCAATGGTGCCATTGTTGCTGTTTGTTTTGAAATTAAGTTATCCTCCCATAGGTCATCTCTGGGGGACTGGGTCAGTTCCTGTTCTGGTTCCGAACTCTCCCAGGAAAGCCAGACCCTCAGTGACTGCCCCTCACCCACCACTCCCAGCTGTGAACTGTGTTCTGTCTGACTTATACCCTATTTTCCTGGAAATGTGTATTCTTTTCCACTCTGCATTGCACAAGTAATACCTAGTGATATAAAGATGGCAGACAGGGAAGAGGGAGCTCCTGAGTCCTCAGCCTGGCCCCTGATCTGTGCTGGTCCTGGTGCTCTGCACCTACCATCCATCATCTCAATTCATCCTTGTAATACCCTTTTCTGTAGATGAGGAGACTGAGGCTCAGAGAGGTTGGATGACTTCCCCAGGTTAGTCATCCAATAAGATGTAGCTCCTAATCTTTATAGAGCACTTTCTACCTGCCAGGCATTGTTCTAAGTACCTTACACAATTCTCTTTAAATCTTCATCTCATTCACATGACAGTAGGTGTTATTATTATCTCAGCTATATAGATTAACAAACTGAGATACTGAGAGGGTGAGAATGTTTACTGAATTGTGGCTTGAACACTCACCTAATGTTTTGGCACTTGGCACTTTCTATTTGCTGAATGTCAGTAATTAGTGACTTGGTTTTCTTGCCTTGTATTGTATCATAGGTGTGTCCCTTCCCACCTCCCTCCTTTCCTCTTTCCAATCCTCCCTTCTGTCCCTCCCCTCCCTTCCATCCCTTCCCTCCCTTTTGTCCCTCCGCACCCTCCCTTCCTTTCTTCCTTCCTCCCTCCCTCCCTTCCTTCCAGCATTTACCAATAGGCAAGGAAGGTGTTCTCCTCCCCATGGGAACCTGAGACAAGCATGCACAGCACAGGGGAATTAGTGTGGTCACAATGACAGTGGCCATGTAGAGTTAAGGGCCAAAATGAGTGGATGGCACAGAGATCAGAAAAGGAGGAGCTGGGTGAGCCTTGCAGGGAAGTCTTGTAGATTTCACCAGTGAATTTCAACTCACTGAAGCCAGAGGTACTTAAACTTGAATGTGCATCAGAATCACCTGGAGGACTTGTTTACACAAGATGTTTGGACTCACCACCCCTACCCCCAAGTTTCTGATTTAGTAGGTCTGGAGTGAGGCCTGAGAATTTGCATTACTAATAAGCTCCTGCTGCTGCTATTTCAGGGACCACACTTGGAGAATCACTGACACAAACAATAAGTAAGATTTTTTAAGTGGCAAGTATTAGGGTAGGTTAACTGTCGTAACAAATAAACGCTAAAGTATTTGTGGTGTAGCACAGTAATATTTGATTTCTTGCTCATGTTACAGCCCAGTGTGGGTTGATAGAAAAGTGCTCTGCTCCATGCAGTCATTCTAGGTACCAAACTCCTTCTACCAGTGTCTCTGCCACTCCCCAGTTCCAGGGAGCCCTGAATTGAGCCAGCAGATGAGGGAGGAAAATATGGCAAATTTGGCAGGATTTTATATATACCTAAAGGAGAAAAACATCACTTCTGCCCACTTGCCATTGGCTGGAACTTAGTTACACAGCTCTACTTAACTGAAAGACAGTCTGGGAAATGTGTCCCAGCCATGAGCCTGGGTAGAAAAGGAAACAGAGTGAATATATAAGTCTTTGCCACAGCCTGTTTGAGGTTCCACATGAAACTTCGTTTGACTAGAGAGGAACATTCAACATTCATATTGAGAGAATAAATGGATGTTTCATGCTCTTCCAAGGAAATTTGCATCAGACAATTCGGGCCATTATTTAGCATCATTATAGCATAGATTAGAGTTGGGAGGGGGGAAATCACCAGATTTAGGCCCAGATGCTCTTTATTCAAAAGCAGGATAGCTGAGTCTAAAATTACATAACTTCTCAGTACCTGCTTATTTTTTCTCCATAAAAACTGGGATAAGATATACGTGAAAATCACTAGCCTGATACTAAGCATATAAAAACAGAGTAATTATTTCCATGTTTTCTGCATTCAGATGAACAAACAGTGACAAGCTATTGTGGCCCTGAGAGCCTCTTCGTGTGGACAGCTGTGGGATTCACTTTTTAAAGGATGTGTGCATGCCCCAATCTCAGCAGCTGGGTGGCTAAAGACTGCTGCATTGATGTCTCAGATGTACCATAGGAAATCAGGCCATGCCAGCAAGGCCCAATAGAATACATAGGCCCCAGACCACAGGATTCATTAAGTACTTGGTTTCTGGAGTCACACTCCCTGGAATCAACACTGTTAACCAGCTAGGTGACTTTGCCCTTTGGACCTGTTTCCTCATGTGTAAAAAGGCAGTAATCATATAACTATGTTACAGAGTTTTTGTGATGATAGAGAAAAAGCCAACGACTATATACTGAGAGATGTTTTTGTGAATTTCCTAGCCTCCTGTGGAATTCCACCATTTCTTCCTCTTGGCATGTTTAGCTGAGGCCAATATGGTTAGAGGTTCTTTTAGCATATAAACCTGCTATTCTCTGTTTGGTCTTAGGACGGCCTAAGCACACATGGTGCTTGCCAGAGCCCTGTCCTCTCCCTATACCTTGACTGTCCATGAATGGTTCTGGGGCCCCTGAACTGTTCATGGACATGAAAGCAGTCTGAGGGAGGAGGTGGTGAGGAATTCTATGAGCAATTTTTTAAGGCTGCACCTACAGGCTTGATTAGTGACCCACCACTGAGTGAACCCAGCAGTGGAGATGAAAGTCTCCTGGGCTCCTTGATGGCTGTAGCAATGCCTCTAAGGTTCCCCACCTCCTTATCCCAGCGCCATTGCAAATTTCCTTCATTCCACCTTGTAATTTGCTCCCTTCAGGTCTGGGCCCTTTAAAAACCTTTCCCTCCGCCTTGTTCAAATGGTGCAATTGTGGATGATTGAAACCACATTTTTATACGTGTCGAAATCAGTTCAGCCCTTAGAAAGAAATCATAATATAAATTGGATCATATATCCTAAGTGGATGCCACCAGCTAATTCGTTTGTTAGACATTTCAGCTACATGCGATTAAGTGAGTGTTTACTCTTAAGCAGTTACATGTGGGCTTCATTAATGCACACACTCTGGCATGGCTTGTGCCTAATATCTTGTCAAACAGGGAGTGTATAGAAGTAAGGGAGCCCTTACTTCCCCAGTGGAGTCAGCCTCTCTTAGCTACCAGGGTGGGACTGAGGGAGGTGGCTGGCTCTCTCTGACTTGATGTTCCAGAAACTTGGTGTCTTGCACTTTCATTAGCTTCTCTGTAAAGCAGAGGAAGGCAAAATGAGGGCCCACACATCTGCATTAGTACAAAGGGGACATGGATCTGGAAACTCATTGTGTGCAAGCAGGCACATGGGGCTAGAAAAATATCTATTTTGGAAAATGTTTCTGCCCCTAAGTGAAATTAGGTTTCCTGCAGCTCCTGATAGTCCGTGGTCCATACCCTGACTAGGCCAGGTTGAGTCAGGGATCAAGAGTACCAGCGTCACAGTCTCAGGTCCCACCCTAGACCTACTGAAACAGAATCTAATTTTAATGTCCAATATATGTGCATTAAAGTTTAAAAAGTGCTTCTCTAAGCCATTTGTTCTCAAACTCAGCTGCACATTGGATATAACTGGAGGGTTTATTAAAAAGCTGGTACCTGAGTCCCATTCCAGACATTCAGAAGTAATTGGTATGGAGTGTGCCTGAGCATCACACTGGGATTTCTAAAAGCTCCTTAGGTGACTCTAGTGTACAGCCAAGGTTGGGGAGCACTACTCTAACTGACTGTGCCTCAGTTTCCCCCCATATTTTAGTGCAGATCGCAATGCCTGGTCTGTAGTTGGCTGGGAGGATTGGGGGGAGGCAACCCTGGAAATTTACCCAGCACACCACAGGCACCCAGAGGCCTCTCTTCCTTCCTGCCTTCACCACATGTTTTTCTGTCCTCCCTGACTTCCCATTTGTCTCCTTTCTGAAGAGTTTCTTTGGCCTAATATGTGAGTGTTGGGAAACAGTGCTGAGAAGGGTTCTGCAAGTCTTATGCATTTTTTTCATCCAGAACTATCTTGTTGGCTGTCTTTGTGATTCTGCAACATTATAGCAAGAGCATCGTTTATTTATGATGGCTTTTATTTCACCCCCAGCGTATGCTTTTTTTTTTTTTTTTTTTTTTTTTTTTGGTACTATCAGCCAATGAGAGCTGAAATGTGGGGAAAAATGAGTTTGGAAATGCTTCCTTCCTGGGGCATGTGCTGGGATCCAGACTTGTATCTGTGAAATTTTGGATATGTGCTATTGGCTGGTTGTGTTGTAGATCAGAGCCCGAAGGGCACATCAAGCATTTCATTTGGCCACCAGATTGTCTTTTACAACAGAGAAGGTAAGGTACTTTTAAACAGGATCTGTGTTAGGCTGGGAAGCCCACACAAGATGGGAGAGACTCATTTCTCCCAGGTCCTTCGCACTAAATACAAACCCTGGAAATAATACAAAAAGCTAAATAATACTAACAGTGTCTACTTACCACAGGGGTAAATGCTGCCCTTACTTCTGACATCATAGTGTTACCGTGCCTCTTTTTGTGTTTTAGGTAAATGGAATCATATAGTTTGTGCTAAGTGATTTTTTGTGTGTCTGGCTTTTTCCATTCAGTGTATGTTTTTGAGATTCATCCATGTTGTTGTGCGTAGCTACAGATTGTTCTAGGGAAGAATGTTTACCAAACATTGATCTTGGACTCTCAGCAGAGTTAGGACTTGAGTAAAACTGAATCTTGAGGCAGTTTTTACTTTTTCTCTTAGTATAGAAGCATAAAACCTTTAAATGAACACAATTTAAAAAATAAAGATCAATAAAATAAAAATAATTACAATAATCTCCAACTCTGTCAACCAGAGCAAATCACTCTTAATATTTTGATGTATATCCTTCAGGTTTTGTTCAGTACATGTTTTAATAAAAGTGGCTTATAGTCTACATATTGCTTTTTAAATTGATTTTTTTCACTTATTAGAGCAATAATGTATTTCTGTGTCACCAAATATTCTTCTACAACATCTTCTTTAATGATTACAGATTTTCTTTTTTGGATAACAAAATTAGGCTTACTCTATCTTAAACTTCTTTTTTTGCGTGAAATTTATGAGTTGCTTCAGCTTTCACTGCCATAAAGATCCAATCAGTAAGTAACATTGCCAACTCTTTTGAAGGAAACCAGGCTTTAATTTTGGCCTAAATGGTGCATTTGCCTGCACCTAGCTTGTGGGTGCCAGTTGATGTCTGCTGAGTGAGAAGCTGGGTGAGATAGTTGTCAAGATAGGTCTTCATGTGTTTCTGAAATGAACGCCAATATTAATTGTGTACTGTCTTGATTTTTGTCAGAAAGTAGGGAGCTAACGGGTGATTAGGGTAGGGATTATGAATTTTCTTTTTCCCATCTGCCCCAAAGTCAAACTGTCTGCTGGGCATTAGGATCAGAAGAGTCTAACTCTGAAGGTACATCTTTTGAATTTTATGAAATAATTCAATTCTGTTAACTAGCACCTGTGACCATTGGCTGATTCCCCCCATCCCTGTTTACCAAAAGAAATTAAATGGGAATTAGATATCTAATTCTTATGCAATCTTCTAACTGAGGGTGAAAGAGACAGGTGGACATTGTAGTTTTTATTGGTGATGCTATTGGAGTGTTTATAAAACACAGAACTGCTTTGGAAAACTTCAAAGTATTTTAAGCCAATAAGCTCATTAATGATGAGGAAAAGGAAATAAAATTTCATTGTTTTTATATACATGCAATGGCTGAAGTCCAAGTAATTTTAGCTAATATCAACATTTGCTGGCTAGCAGTTTGAAAACAAATAGACACAATATTAGCAAGATTTTGAGTCAACAATAAAAATTTGGACTTTGGCCACACACACACACACACACACACACACACACAGAGAGAGAGAGAGAGAGAGAGAGAGAGAGAGAGAGAGAGGATTTTCTGGTTCTTTCTTCTTTAATTGTAAAACAAGAAGAAATAGCTAGATCTGAAATTCTTTGAGATCTAAAGGAGCATAACTATTTTTGCTTAGAAAGGCCTTTCCTTATGTCATACAATATGTTACTGGCCATCCTGGGATTTCAGAGTCTTTTAGCTCCGTCACTGTTCCATTCCCAAGTCTCCTCCTTTGTTGAACTGATCTTTAAGATTGGGTTTTGAGTTGCTTCTTTCTGATCATCTTATATATAGCAGTATATTTTCATCCCGTGGTAACCTCCTGGGTGAAATGTTAGAGACAAATATGTTAGAGGATATTTGTAATTATACTAGAAGATGTTTTAGTGCGAAATTTCCTTACTTATGATCAAAGCGTCTCTGAAAATTTTCATTGCTGTCTAGAAAAATAAATCTTTAGAGTTGTCAAATATATTTCCTTAAGAGCCAAGGCCATCTTGATACTACTTAATGCCACTTCTCTATTTCTCTGAGCTTAGAGATCTAGGACATTTCATAGATGTCATAGAATTCTAGAAGTTAACAGAATTTCTAAGATGATACTCTGGGATGACTTGATGTACCTAGTATTTGCTCTCATGAGAATGTGAGTAATCCAACTGCCTTTCTCCTCTCATGAATACCCACTGTGGTTTGGGGCCCATGAATCAGGTCACCCATCAAGAATTTATGGCCATTTGGTGACTTCCAGCTCACATAGTGCCACCTCAGAATGAGTGAACCCAGTGTGCACTCAGAGAGGGAGAAATTTGAGTTCCCCAGACCTACTTAAGGCAAATATGTTCCTTATGAATGAGGTTCCTCTCCTTGTTTTACACTTCCTTTACTTTGATCTCTTGCCTCTGGTTTTTAATGAGCAGGAGCTTTCTAGGAAGGTGAGGAGAATTTTTGTCATCTATAGCCTGAGAAAAGGGGAGTTGAAGGTGCATATGTATGGACATACACACACACATGTGTATGTAAGGATATGTGCATATACATGTGTGCATCTGTGAGCATGTGTTTATATGTGTACACTGCATGTTTGCTAGTCTAGGCATTAAGGGTATTGTCTAGATTATAATAATATATAATCTTTATGAAGTACCATGTTTCAGGTAGTGCTCTTAGCACTTAATCCCTACAATATCTATGGCAGCAGGTACTGTTGTTGTCTCCATTTTTCAGATAAGGAAACTGAGGCACAGAGGTATGATGAAATTTAGCAGAGGTCACACAGCTAGAAAATGAGAAAGCTAGGCTTCAGACCCAGGCTGGCTGTTTCCAGCTCTTAACTTGCCCATTCAACTGAAAGGGAAGTCCCTATGGGAAGCAAGACCTCCCCATCTTGCTCCAGATAAAGCTGAATCTCATTATAATGCAGCTCATTGTCCTATGGCAGTGGGCCTGATGTCCTACAGAGCAGAACTGGAAGTGGATTTTGGACACCTGAGAACTTAGAGCTGTAGCATTCATGCATTAGGGTCAGAGGACCTGAGTGTAGCATGTTGGTGTGTTTGGGGACCTGTCATCCTATCTAGGGCTGCATTTCTGGTAGGAAAGAGAAAGGTGGCATATTAGTTACATGAAGTTCAAAACCAAGCAAAGTCCTCCTCTGAGATACAAGTCAGAAGAATGATTATCTTGGGAGGGGCCTGAGGAAGTCTGTTGGAGCACTGCGAATATTCCATGTTTGGACCTGAATGATGTTAACCTGGCTGTACACTTAAGTTTTATGCACTTCACTGTACATAAGTGATATCTCAATTAAAAAGTTCATAAAAATGGAGGCTTTTAAATTGACTTGTGCCACTATTGTAGAAGCAGTGTGAGGGATACCAGGGGAGAGGAATAGACATATTTGATGCAGATTTAAAGGAAAAATCAGTTAGGGGTTTAGAGATGTAGATAGCTCTTAATCTGTAAGAATCAGAAGTGATTTCCAGGAAGACATAATTGCTTATATCCGGCAGACATTAATTTTACTGCTGTTAATTTCATCTTTATTTTTTTGATTTGTGTTTTGGCCTCTAACCCCCTGAGCATTTGTGTGTTTGTCCTGCCTTCATTTGATTCTGGCTCTGCCTTTTAAAACAGTTGCTGCTGCCACCTCTCCCAAGTTCTGAACGATTTACAAATGTTTGAACAGAGAAACAAAGACAGAAAATGGGAGACATGGTCTGGTTTCTTGCAAATGACTTTTCCTGCCAAGCTGCGGGGAATGGTATTTGGGCCAGCTTTGCCTTCCTAATTGGAACCATAGCTCCTTGGATTGGCTTTAGATTGCAAACTTGAGGGTCTGCCACCCTGCAAGGACCATTTCATGCTGGGACACTATGTACCAGGATTCTCACTTTCATTGGCCTGTAAGAGAGAACAGCAGAGTTCCCTAATCAGTTTGGCTACCACTGAAAGGAGAGTAGCAAACCTCTAATTTTTTATAGGTCTTATACTTATCTGCTACTCTCTTCATGCCCCCTCCCCCAGAGCTGTAATAGTAATACCAGCTAACATGTATTGATAGCTTACTCTGTGCCTGATGCCACTCTAAGCATTTTGCATGTGTTAATTCATTTAATCCTCACCAACTCTGGAAGCTAGTATTGCTGTTGCTCGGTATAGATGAAGAAATTAGGCACAGAAGATGAAGTCAGTGGTCCAAGATCACACAGCTGGTAAGTGACAGAGCCAGCATTTGAACACAGTCTGGTTCCAGAGTCTGAGCTCTTATTCACTGTCTAAATAAAATTGATTTCCTGGTGAGGTGATCTCCACAGCTATCTTTATGCTAGCTAGACCCCACATTCAGCCACTAGCAAAACATGGCTATTAAGTACTTGAAATGGGGCTAGTTAGGAGTGAGATGTGATGTGCTGTACATGTAAAATACACACTTTGTTTCGAAGACTTAGTACAACAAAAAGAATGTATGATATATTTTGTTAAGGTTTTTTTTTTTTTTTTTTTTTTTTTTTTTTTTTTTTTTTTTTTTTTATAAATATGTAGAAATAAAAAATGGGGAAAAAAAAAAAAAATAATTAAAAATTTCCCACGAGGGAAAAAAAAAAAAGAAAT